>JAQIYA010000730.1:0-17295 GCA_034699355.1 Microtritia minima
GATTTACAAATACATGTATAAATGTATATAAAACTTATTTGAAAAGCCTTAAAATAAAATTAAAATAATAATAATTTATTGCACTCAACTGTTCAAAAGCTCTTAATTTGCATCATATTTTTCTCATTCAAATAAAGTAATATTTAATGGTAATAACTAGGGTCCGTATCTTCAGGCACTTATAATAGTAAAAAAGGCGCCATAAAAGGCAGAAAAAAATCTTTAAAAAGGCAGTTAAATAGGCATTTATTTTTTTTAAAAATTTGTTTTATTTATTAAATAAATTAGATTAAAATGAGTTATAAAATATTTTTTTTTAAATTTTCTTCAGTAAAACCTTCCTTCAGTCAACTTTTTTTTAACAAACTTATTGAGTTTAACAGATTTTAATACTTTAGTATGTCCCATTTTTCGAATCAAAAACTTTCACACTATTGAAAAGTTAGACAATCTAACTTCATTGCATGTCAAAAGTGGTTTATTGTTGCAAATTTTATGTCTCCCCTTCAGAAACATGTATCTCAAAGTTTTATGGTATCAATAAAAGTGCAGAAATACCATATTTTTGAAAATTTCTATTGAAAATTGTCAAAAAGGCACAAAATAGGCAAAAATGGCAAAATAGGCATTAAATACCTAAATAGGCAAAAAAGGCATTTATAAATAGGGCTTATATGACTTGTTTTTATGCGTTTCGAACTCATATTTAGTTAAAAATTAAATGTCCGTTAAAATAAAAAATAGGCAAATGCCTTAAAATACGGATCCTAGTAATAACTAAAAGTATCTATTACTACTTAATAAAACACTTAATATTGTTTTTTGTGACTCTCATCAATTTTTAAATTTGAACGATATTTATTTATTAAGTTAAAACTGATAATATTAAGTCTATCATTTAAAATTTTTAAAATAAGATATAAAACACAATTTTAAACACCTAAACAGATACTTCGCGATTGTGCATCCGCTTCGGTCCTCAGTTTCGTGGTTTAAATCGCATCGAACTATAATAGTTGTGATTATATGGTTAACCGGTATAGTGATTGGATGCTCACAGCTAATCATAAGCAGATCGAAACCGTTTCAATACGGTGAAAATCAATACAACGATTGTAAGGAACAGTGGGATCCGGACTCAAACAACGGCCGACTCTACACAATAATAGTGTTTAGTCTCACGTTCATTCTGCCAATGCTTGTGCTTTGTCTGGTGTACACTCTGATGGGGTTTACTCTACTCAGACATCATTTACCCGGAAGTGAGACCGAACGACACCGAGTTTTCGCTTCTAAAAGAGTTAAGGTATGAAAAATGTTTTATTATATTGAAAATAAAGATTTTCAATAATCACTCTGCCATATAATTAATTAGTTACGAATTTCTTACTTATATAATTCATATTCTGGTCCAGTCATTGTGTGACAGACAGGTACGGGATTCAACAATTTTTAGGGGATAGAGCGGCACAGGATTTAAACACTAAAATCACGGAAAGGGACGGGATTTTGTTATTAATTGCAAAGAGTCCGTTAAAATTTCTATGACTTAATTTCAAATATTCGTACTTAAATTGTTATATGATATTTATAAACATGATATATCGTTATCATCTATAATTTGAAACAATTGAAATACCTAACAACTTATAGCTAAAAATACTGCAGCCTAACAACATTAATATGTCAAAAGACAAGTTCTTTATGTTGTTTGAATACATTTTAACATAAAACAATTCACATTTGCAATGAATTGGTGTCTGGCATTTCAAGACATCACCAATTTATGTTGTATGTAAAAAATAATTTTATATTAAAAATATTAATATGTTTAGTATATAAATGTAAAGTAGGTTTTTGTGTTTATAATGTGTGTTTATAATTAATAAGTGTTTGCGAAGTATATTATCATTTATTGCTAAAATGAGAGAAAGTGCTTTAAATTTAGATATGAAAGACTGGGATACGATTAAAAAGTTAATTAAAGAGTGGTAAAGCAATGTTTGGCTAAAATAGCAATTCAACATTATTTATCAAATGCAAACATTTGCTGATATATTAAAATACGGCACAAATTCAGGTCGAGTGGTTTCACAAGACAATAAATGCTTCAATACTTATAATGTTAAAAATAAAATACCTTTTATGTATTTTTTTTGTGTTTATATACTAAATTTATGCAAATAACTGAATCAGGACGGGATTTACTAATATTTTATGAAAACAAGACCGGACTGGACGGGAATATTAATTTTTTCAATGTGTAAAATCTTTTAGTAATTATTAATTAAATTTTATTAATGCATACAAGAAAAACTAATAAATAAACTAATGCTTAGATTTAAATCAATTGCACAAAAAAATTAATTTAAGAATTTCGGAGAAATTTTTTTATGATATCTATATTTATTGACTTTATATTTATTTTCATAATTAACTGCTGTATTATATACTTGTATACAAACTGTTTATTCAATAAAAGAAAAGCGGATTTATTATTATATTATTTTATTTTAAATTTTTTTTCTAAAGGTTATGGTCAGCAGATGTGTTGTTTATTTTTTAAATGGCATCTTTATATGAAGCTACTTTTTAAAAACAAAAGCTTAAATAAATTGAAAAAGGATTTTATATGAATTCAGTTGTTATTGTTTTAGATAATTTAAAACTACAAAATAGGACAAACAAACAATGTTCAAAAAATTGATACTTGAAATTGTATATCAAGAATTTTTTATTCCAAGCAGAGATTCTTCAATTTAGAAATTTCATGGCGAATCTTCGGTGTATTTATACTCGACTAATTTTATTAAAGTCGCATACAGTTTTACATTTTCACCGCCCAGTGTGGCGTAAAACTTTATATTTAAAACTAAAAAATGACTTTAAAGTTTTAAAAAAGTTTAATTAACTTTTAAAATTTTCATTTTCATCTTTTTAAGTTATACCGAGTTTGATAAAAAAAAATATAGTATTCGTATCTTAATAAGAATTATCTAATCATTATGGAGGGATAGGCAATTTTGATAAAAACTTAAAGGGCTTTAAAATTATATATTTTAATAATAGACTTTGTAATGCATAATAATATGAGATTGTTTTAGAATTTTTAATATTATTTTAAATCGTTAATCGAATGTCTTTATAATTTAAATACGCATTTTTAATATTAAATAAGTCAGTCTTATTGATGTTAATTTGTAACTTACGTTTAAAATTAACAATTTAAGCGAATTGTATTGATGTCTTTGCCGAGTGTTTTGATTATTTTAGGTAATCATCATCAGTGGTTTATCGTTGAGTGGCATCGCATTAAGTTTTAAAATTTTTTTCAAAGATTAAAATAATAAAATAAATTGTAAATCCTGTATTACATTATTTGTTGAGCTGAGGGAAAAAAATAAAATAATGTAATATAGGGTTTACCATTCATTATTATTATTATTATTTTTATCTATGTACAAATTTTTAAAACTTAATGCCTCTCAACATTTTAATGCAGCCTAAAATGCCATTTGTGGCTCAACAATAAGACATTGATGGTGATTACTGTATTTTATCCAAACATAAATGTATATAAATTTCAAAATTTATTGAAGCGTAAACTTTAACACAGTATAAATTATATTTAAAGTTTTATAGTTAAAACAGTTTTACATCTCATTTTATACGCAAACAATATATATTAAAATTTAAAATATTAATTTAATGATCATTTAATTACGATTAAACAGTATAACATTTTTCTATTAAATTCTTATTTAGTGTATAAACTAATTAAATATAACAAAAAATTTACATTAGATTAATCTTATCATTATAATTTATTTTACATTAAAATAGATTAATTTTACTTAAAATGTATATATAATTGATAATCTTATGCAATGCAAGAAAATTATAAATATTTGTATTAATATTTATTAAATAGTAAAATTAATTAATTAATTAATATTTAATTTAATTTAATAAATAAAAAAATAAATTTCATTTTATAATAAAATAATCCCATTCTAGCCAATGGGTCAAAATTCTTCAAAATAGTAAATAAATTGTATAAATATATTAAACTAAAATATTTGCAAAATCATTAATTTAAAAATAAGCATTTAATTAATAATAATGATAAAACTGAAAGATGTATTATTTGATGCTTAAATGATTATTAATTACAACGCGTCAAACAAGTTTATGTCACGTTTTTCATTATATTACGGCAAACACACATCAACGATAGACTCCAAGACACAAATTAGAGAGTCGTGTATTTAGTTTTCAACGGAGGAATAATCAATAAAAAATACTTTTCAATGCGAAGTAAAATCTAAATCAATTCCGATGTCTGATCGTGTAACGCATATCATATCAAATTTAAATAATATCACTTTGAATTTGTCAGAAAAATTTCTTAAAAATCAATAAAAATAGATCTTTTTTTGACGGCAAAAATTGATATATTTAAATGCACTGAAATATATTTTAAATTGACTCTTATTTTTGTGGGAAATATAGGTTATTTTACATTTTATTGCGTAATAGAGAGTAAAAAGTAGAAATTAATGAAACAATTTTATAAAAGATGATTTGTATTTTCATATTATAAATAATTTATAACATTCATGCGGATTCACATTGAAAAACAAAAATAAAAGGCATGAAAACATTAATTTGCATAAAAATTATAATGTAAATTAATTTTATAAATGCTTTAATAATACTCATCATTACTGCTTTATTGCTTGAAAGTATTCTTATTTGTTTTTATAAAAAATAGAGTGACCAAAAGTCCAGATTATTGCGGGATTTTATCGATTTGTAACTTCACGTCTCGATAAATGTTACACCGGGACAATGAAAAGTACCCAAAAAAATATAAAAAGATTAAATTAAATTTAAAATTTTCAGTTTCCCGAAATATCCCAATTTTTTTACTTTTCAGCTAAATTGTCACTTATAATAAATATTTCATTTGGTCACTCTAATAAAACGCATTAAATTATGCTAAATTTTACAATTTTATTAAAACCATTTTATAATTAAAAATAAAATAATTTTTATTAGAAAATTTATGACTAAAAAATTAGTTTACATTCAATGATTATTAATTATAATTATTATTTAGGTTACAAACATTAGAAACATTATTGGTTCAATTTAATATTTAGTTTCTGTGTCCCGAGTTTATAAAATAATGAATAATCAATAAATTATCTGTTGTAATAAAGGCAATATTTTATAATTATATAATTGAAAATTTTATTTTTGATATACGATAATATAAAAAAGTTAACTTAAATTTTATTGAAATAAGAAAATTGATTACAAAAACATTCTTTTAAGAAAAATTAATATTAAGAGAAATTAATTCTGAGAGACCCCGAGACTTCATAGTCCGAGTTCAAGTCTGGGGTGAACCTGGGAGTATGGACTCCTAATCTGAAACTCAAGACACCGAGCCTGAGACCATCGATCACTAAGTTTAATATTGGTCTACTTTATACTCTTTTTATTTTTCTATATTTATATAAATAGATTGACTTGATGTACAAATTAAATGACATCTTAAACAACAAAAAAAAAATCTTGAAATGGCATGTATCAATATTTTTGACAGCCACTATCCTTTCTTTCATTTAAGGATGAGTATATAAGATGTTCGTCTTGCTTAAGAAAGAAAATTCTCTATAAAAATTTCAAGTTTCAAGTTATAGTAAGTTAGTTTCATAAATACAAATATTTAGTAATCTTGTTATTTTAGCTCAAAAAAAATGTTAGTTTAAAAAGTTAGTTTCAAGCCACCAAGTTTTACGCTTTAAAATAACGCAGACTTAATTTGCTAGAAATAATTTACTAGACTTAAAGTGAAATATTTTCCAAATCTTTTGTGCACTGTTAATATCATTATCGTAATAGTCAACATGGGTAATAATATTATGCAAATTAAATTAGAAATTAATAATAAATACGATATAACTATTTTTAATAAACTTTAATGTTGTATAAGGAAAGATATAACCAAATGGCGGGATAAATGGCAAAATGTTTTCAGTTAACTCTATACATACATAAATAAGTGTTTTATTAAATTTATTAATTTACCATTTAAATCATTATGCATTATTTTCATATTCCTAATATCCTTAAGCCTATTAATGAAAATTTGTTTTATACATATCATAATATCATATTAGTCTTTTCTTTCGTGTTTTATTTACATTCAGACTCTAATTTTCTAATATAAAAAGAGATATAAGAGTTTAGTGTTTCTCTCCATTTCACAGATTGATTTCAAGAATATTTAGAATTATTGAAAAAATTTAACTTTAAAATATTAAGTTAAAATATTTATTGCTAAATATTATATTATCAAAACAATTTTTGAGTTATCAAATAAAGTTACATCATTTAAAATCATTTAAACTTGTTCGAGCTTGAGCTCAGCTGAGATTAAAAGCTAAAGCACAAACTGAGCTTATGCTCATCCCTAGTTTGGACGATTAAATTTTTATATCATTTATAAATAATTTTTATTAATTATTAAAATTCTAATCAAAATTATAACTTCGTTGGGAAAATTATTGATTTCAACTGTGGATAATTAAATTTACATAAATTCAAATTCAAACGACTCGCGCTGACGTGAACATAATAAAGTAAAAATTAATTCTTTATTTGGAGATTAGATCTCAAATTATTCTCATTAATATACATGGAATACTGAAAATTCAATAAACATCAGTGAGTTATACTCATAAATCTGAGCCATAATAATATAGTTCGGGACAGCCATTTGATCCCACGCTAAATATAAGTTTGAAAATCTTGCATAAATAATACTTAAATATTAATGCTCACACAAAGAGTAATTTAATACATGTCTGCCAAATAATAGGTCGTTAAAATGTTGGCCACCATTGTTATCCTATTCATCATCTGTTGGCTGCCAATACAAGTGTTCGGTTTGTTAGTCTCGTTTTACCCATCGATTCTGGTTTACGAAACCAATTACGGCTATTATGTGTTCGTCGGAATGTATTTCTTCTGTCATTGGATTTCGATGGCGCACAGTTTCATGAATCCAATTATATATTCGTTTATGAGCCAAAATTTTAAGGTTTTACAATTATAAATGTTGTTTTAATTTAATATTTATATGAAATCAAATCAAAACTCTGTGATAATTCTTGTTTAACATTTCCAAATTAGGACGATCTAAAAAGTCTGCTTAAAAATATATGGCATAATGGAATTAACTGTAGAATACAGCAGAGAGATGTGGTTCTTCGAGGCTTTAGACCGTGTAATAATAAAACAACGATAGCTAATGGTAAAGATGGACACTTGAAAACTATCAATGAAGACAACAATAGCGCTGGTCATACAATTACAACCACTTATGTTTAAATGTAGTGTTACGAAAAAAAATTATAAGCTTTACTCTTATTCTAATTAACGCTCATATTTAATATAAAATCATTAATAGATACTTGCTTTTTAATTAACTTATAATCATCTAAATTATTAATCGAAAAGAGAGATAATTTTAAATTCATTACTAAATTCATACAAAACATGTATAAATCAGATAATGATTTATTTTGAAAATCATAAAATAAAAAAAAAGTTAAAATTGAATAAATAGCTGTCAAATAGTTTTCGGTGAGAATTTTTATTTTTTCTCAATGCATATCCAATTTATTGCAAATGTTGTGTCAAATTTCTAGAGCATTGAATGATATATAAAGGAAAAAATATTTTTGTTTCTCATTCAGTCATGACATTAAGTTAAGTATTTCATTGCGAGTGTCAGAGACGTTACAACTCTGCTGCCATTCAAAAGTTGCCGATTGCGAGCTAATCAATGAGATGTTTGGTTCGGAAACAGAATTAACGATAAATAAATGCCATATTAAGCTTAACAAAGTTTGTGGGATCAAATCAAAATTGCGTTATCCTTTTTCAAGTCTACGCTATCGATTTGAACAGGCATTCAAATTGTGCAGAAAAATTTCAGATAGATTTTGGTTTTAATGTTTTGCGAAATAAATTAAACTAAATATGTTTAAATAATAAAAAAGTGTTAAGCACTAATTTCACAAAATTGTCGACACTCATCGTATGCTGTGTAGAATGGATTAAACAGGAATTTGTCGCGAGAATATCTCGGGTGAGTGTAGGGCAACAAAAAAGTTTAATCAAATGTGAAGCTTTTGGATTAGATTTTAAAGCAAAATAGACTAAAGAAAAATAAACAAGGAATGACTGGGTTTAGAAATTATTATTTCTTGAATAATAATAAAAGAAAACCAGGAAAAACAATTCGCAGACAAAAATAGTGATCTAGTCTACAAAAATAAAATAATCTCTAAAATATTTAGCCATATTTATACAGTAAAACTTCGATGTATGGTAATCTAAAACACACCACTTTTTCCTCTTTCACTCTTAAGGATTTCCCTTATTGTTGCGATCAAACCTAATCAAAACCAAAGCATAATTGGGATCAATAATTGCGATCAGTGTTCTATATTTGAATATGTGATTAATTTTTTTTTGTATTAGATTACAGCCAAAAAAGAGTAAATCTAAAATTAAAGCTAGATTTTATTAGCTTTTTCGCTCAAATAATTTCGCATTAATTAAAATTAGGGTTTCATTGTAAAGGTAAACTCAATTTTTGTTTTATCTAAAATTTAATACTCGAATTTTGGATAAGATTTTATTTCAATTTTGTTAAAAATACATTTGTTATTAAGGATTGAGTTTTTCTCGTGTTTCAATAAAATACATCTCAATATTTGTACTTATATTTTCTTATCAAAATATAGATCAACAATAGTCATGGCTTTTAACTTTAGTGAAAACTAGAAGATTAGGCGTAAAACCTTCGATATACAAAAAAATCCAAGTTACAGACTATGGCGCCAAAGGAAAGCCGCGGAAAGAGTGAAACAAACCACTCGACAATCAGTCTTAACGGAAAGCGATGTCCGACCGGACGACCGGTTACCGGCAGAAGTGGACGCCCCTCTCGGAACAGATAAAGAAATTAAAATAGCATTCAATAATTAAAAAATATTTAGCTTCAAAAGAAAAAGTTGGCAAATTATTTTTTAATAATATTCTTGATATTGAAAGTGATTGCCAAAAATTATTAATGTCTATTTGTGAAACTAAGCAAATACTTATAACTGATTTTTTCACTAAAAAATAACTCAAACCTTATAATGATTTATATAATGACTATTATTATGACTGTTACCCGAATTATTGGTCCAGAGAGAGAGAGAGAGAGTTACTTATATTGAAGTTATAATGTATTAAGCATTTATATAATTTAATATATATTGAACTTCTAAGAAAGATTTAAAATATAACGATAAATTATCCAATATATCAAATAATAATAGTTGTTAAGAAAGGTTAATTAAAATCATTATTAGATAATTTTGTTATATTTAAGTAGAATTCTGTGTTCACAAATTTAGCGCACAAATTTCATCAAATAAGAACACTTATGAATGAAAATATTAATTCCCTAATTATTACTTTCATTAACTAAAATAGTAAACTTTTTAGAAATATTATATTGTTATATATGATATTTATTTTGTGGTTAAACGTATGAAATTTAAACACAAAACTAATTTATATTCGTCTCAAGTAATTATCTTCATTTAAAAATTGTAAATCAAAATGTAATTAATTTGGCTATCTTTGCAGATATGTTAAGAGAGGTAAATGCAAGTAAAAAAGTTTAACTATACATTGAATATTTATATAATTGAACATATTGTGTAAAAGACAACATGTTATGTTAATTATATAAATGTTTAATTCATTACTTAAGAAAATTGCATTCGGAATAAATAAAGAATTTCTTGATTTGATAACATAACATAAACATTATTATTATTTCATAAGAAGGGCATCACATCACAAGATCTATCACAAAATAATTAATTAATGCAAAGAATCTATTCGATGAAAGTAAAATTAATTAAACATAAACAAATAAAATAATATGATTATACACGAAAAAAAACCACATAAATATGATTGCGTTCTCCGCCTTTTCTCTGTCGCTTAAATCAAAAGTATAGACTTATACTTGATTTCGAGTCACTTCGATGTTACGAAAATACACGAAAGCTTCCACACGTTTCTCATATAAAATTTCCGCTATTGTGTACAATTTTAAATGAAATTATGAACTATTCTTCATGAAAATCTATCTGTTGTGCATTAGTTTTGTTTGAACGCCATAAACAGAGACATAACTTATGCTTATAACTTAAATGTGTTGCTTATAAACACATTTAACCAATTTATAAATCACATAATAACATAATAAATCACTTCCATGTATTTATAGTTTTTTAATATAAAAATATTTTGTCACTTAAATCAAATGTGCTATTTCTGCAAATAGTCATCAAATCTATTTAGATATTTACAGTAAAAAAATTTAAATTATTTAGACTGCTGTGTACCTCACTTCTACTATAGGATATTAATTTCAATTATTTAAAACAAAAAATTCTTCATTGAAAATCTTATCACCCCATATATAGATCATATTTTATAAATTCTCGTATAAATTTTTTATTTGCATTATTTTTACTTATAAAGTAAGTAATTTTTTGATTTAGACCTAAATATTTGCATATTTTTAATATTAATAAATATCAAATATGTGCTATGCATTATTAAAATTTGTTTAAAAACTCCTTTACTTAGTGAAACGTTTGAAAAAAAGCATTTCATATTTATCAATAATCCAGAAAATATTTTTCATATGCAAAAATCCGCCATTTATCAAACTAATTATAAAAAATATAATATATCATTAATAGTAAATTTATTATATTGATATAAGCAATTAATAAACAAAACATTATATTTCATTTGTTAATCTATTTCACTTAGATTTAAAATTTAATACTCAATATTTATTAAAAACTTATAAACTTTTAAATCTTCAAAACAATATATGCCAAAAATATTTTACAGATGGAATTCAACTTTATTAAAATCTCTTAATAACAACAACAGATTTAGGCAACAGTTTCTGAGAAAATTAATCTTAATTGTTTGCGATTTCATTATACCTCGTTTATTGAAACATTATTACAAAACATAAATAAATTTCAAAAAGCAAATATTAACTGAAGACTCTAATAACTTAATTCAAACAACTTTTAGCACTTTGAAAACTTTCCATTTCAATAAAAAAAGTATTTAGCTTTTAACGCAACGTCTTTAGAAGGTTTTCGCTTAATACACTTAATGTATTTGATTTGTTTTGCTATTGAGTCGGAATGCTTTCTTATTTTTGTGTTACTTAACAGTTAAGGAAACAATGCTTTAATTTATAAAATATCATTACATTTAAACAAAGCTTTTAGAAAAGCCGTGTTGTAATAATAAAATTATTGATCAGCACTAATAGAGCTGTGCTTTTATTTCTAGGGTAGACAACTGTCATCGATTTCGGATGAAGGTCTTCGGTTTGGCTCACGATTTAATTAATGTGCTCCTGAAAGGAGTGCTCTAACGATTACATTAGAAACGGAACATCAATTTATTTAACAATTAGAGCGATAGATAATTTTAAAATACGTTTAGACTTTAATTAATTTAAGATATCACTAAAAATAAAAACCAAAATTATTGAAATAAATTTATTCTTTAAATAAAATATTGATAACAAAAATTTATTAGATGATTATAATAAATTTAATTCAAATTAAACAAAATGAAATATAAATATTGAGCAAAATTAAATAGAGTGAAGGGGGAGTAGAAAGGATTATCATCTAAATAGACTAGTAGTTTATTAATTTTTAGTTATCATTATAATAATAAAAACAATAGATTAAGAAGTATGACAGACAACAACAGCAAATATTAATTTCTTTATATATTTATTTGATAATTTTTATAACTATTTAAAAATTATAATTTGTATTCCAAATTAATTTTTCACTAATATTTTAATAATAATAATTTTATTAAATTTATTTCTAGAATATTTATAAATTAAATAAAATATATTGACAAATAAAATATAAAATGAATAAAAAATAATCTTTTACTAAGAAAATACTAGAAAATTGTAATAAATCCAAATCAATTGATGGCGTGAATCATCAATTACATACGTGACACAACAAGTGTTATATTATTAAGGATTAATGATAGCACTCTTCGAAAAGCAAGTAAAAGTGGCCAAAACTAATGTACAAACGCCAGAAAATTATATCAATAATTGTCATAACATCAGAGCTATGCTTAATTCGCGATACAGTTTTTTTCGTGCTTTTAAAAAGGCTTTAGTGAGGCATATATGATAAAAGTCAGTATAAATAAGAATTAGCTGTCACTTCGGTTTCATTATCATCTCGAATGCTAAGATAAAGCATTGTTTTCGCGTTTACAGTGCGAGTTAGAAAAACTCGCGTAAAGAATAAATTGAAAAATAATAATGTCGTAAAGATTATCCAGCATTTCGAGTGTCTAATTAAAACTGTTTAACGGAGACTCGTTATATTTTATTACGCTATTTATTTACAAGATATAGGCATTAATTAATTAGGCATTGTATTACCAGATATAAGCCTCAAATACTGCGTCTGGAGTTTGCATTAATTTTATTAAAAGCAAAGAAAAAATATAAAAGAAAGAAAGTTAATGTAAGTATAGTTCGGCCGATCATTAATCAAAACTCAACCGTTGGACAAAATAAGCCATACGTTTGACTGTCATTTCTATCATCAACTCCTCAGTGGTTTGAGCGGCGACTCGAATGACTGACAACCATCTAAAAGAATCAATGCTGGAGACCGGCATACGGCGACCATCGGTGGCCGGCTATGTGCTCGGCGGCTCCAAGTATAAGCTACTCGGCAAATATTTTGCTAAAGGTATTCAAAGCTAATTATACGCCAAGAAGTGGAAATTATTTATTTGTATTTGTCTTATTCGTCTACACATAAAAAGGCAATTCTGGTGAAATTCATTTCGGCAAAAATATCTCAACTGACGAATTGGTGGCCGCAAAGCTAGTTCTTAAAGACCACAAAACGGCTCACTTGGACGCCGAGTACCGAATTTATCAATTAATCGGTAATTTATTTAACAATTTTCGCTCTTAAAAATTTTCAATTGCGCGCAAATTTTAAAAATTTCTATTTACTTACTTTAAATCCATACACCAATAGACACGAATCTATTTTCCTTCCTCTTCGCTGTTTCCCATTTTCACCTTCAATAATAAATATAGAAAAGCCATATAAGATAAAAGATTGTTGAATCACATTCAATTAATGCTAAACTAATGTCTCGTCCATTCAGGACAGTCACCCGGCATACCGAAGATTCACTACTTCGGCGAGTGCGGCAAATACAACGCGCTCATAATGGACTTACTGGGGCCGACTCTGGACGAGGTGTTCGGCGAGTGTGAGCACAAGTTCAGCGTCAAGACGTGCGCACAGCTGGCCATACAGCTCGTGGCGCTTCTCGAGCACGTGCACAGCCGGCGCGTCATCTTTCGCAACGTTAAGCCCGAAAACTTCTGTCTCGGACAGCCCAACACCAAGACCGCGAACCGCCTCTATCTGATCGGCTTCATTCACGCCAACGAGTACGTGGACGAGACGGGCGCCCATATAGACAAGCGAAAGGGCTTACCGTTCGGGGGAACGCCTCGCTATATGAGCCTCAGGTCGCATAAGGGTAAGGAGCAGAGCCGTCGCGACGATCTCGAGGCCGTCGGCCATATGCTCGTCTACTTCGCTCGAGGATCGCTTCCCTGGCAGGGCCTGCAGGCCGTCAACGAACTCGAACAGTACGACAAGATCTATCGCGTCAAGAAGGAGACCAAACTGGAGGCGCTGTGTCAGGACCTGCCCGTCGAGTTCTACCACTACATGCTGTACGTGCGGACACTCAAGTTCGCCACCGAACCCAACTATAAGTACTTGAAGGCCATGTTTGGGCGGCTGTTGGAGAGATCGGGTCATCGGAACGATGATGTCTACGACTGGGATGTGCGACGAAACGAGACGAGCGAAAGCAATGGCACTCATTTGGCGGTCGCGTCGCCGAAGACTGGCCTCAAAAAGGCGGTCTCGTTCGACATGAACTGCGATCAAATCGGAAAATAGTGGTCGACAACGAGTCTCTATGTGTCGTAATTAGTTTAGCAAATATTTTTAATGACAAGCATTACATGACGAATGCAATTAAAGTTTAAATTAAGAGAATTAAAAACATTATCACTTAATTGTAAGCATTAGTCAGCGATTTAGTAAAGTATCGCACAAACCAGTGTTCGCGTTATATTAGTTTCTTATTCGCTAAACAATTAAGTAATTAACGAAACATTTTAATACCTCATTTGGTGATCAAACTCGCCATTAAAGTGCTAATTTTGAAACACATTTAAATGGCAAACACGTGCCCACAAAACGCTGCGTTGATATATCAATTGAACGGAACTGATTTTAATGGACAGTACACGTATTTTATGTCAGTTTATATATTGGTCCAATGATCACAATTAACAAGTCATCGCATAATTTAGTCAATATTCGTTTAGATTACAGAAACATTAAATTCGATTATTTATTAGAGAATTTGAAATTAAATGCAATTTTTACCGAAAAATTTATTGTATTTACAGTTAAAATGTAAAGTCGAATTGACTGTACAAAAAAATATTACGTGCGCTACAATCCGGTCCTATCTTACAAAAAGGTAATTTAATTTTAAAGCTGATTAACTTAATAAAACTTTAAAAGTAAATTTTTGCAATATAATAATCTTAGTAACTATTAATACCGGTGACAGAAGTTAATTCAGTTATGATTGCATCGCGAAATTACTCTTAACGAGATCAGACTGTATCGATTCTGAAAGAAATAAACAAAAGTTATACACTATTTAAAAAAAACTTAGGAAACGAATAATTAAAGTTTTATCTGCGAAATGATTGTAAATTTAACTTCGATTTATTTAGAAATATTTATAATTAACATTTTTTTCGTATTTTTAATTTACTTGTTATTCAAATTAAATGGAAATATAATATAAATTTCTAGTACACGCAAGTCAACAGAAATATTACATCAACTGTCATATTATCAGTATTGACAACATGAGAACAACTTTTTATCCGTGTTTCACACAAGTATTATTAAATTCTAAGCTTACTTTTTTTAATAAAGAATTATTTACTATTTATCAATTGAAATGCAATAATAGTTGTGTAAAAAATGCTAACTTAACTTCAAGTTATTGTTTAACATAATCTTAAACAATAACAGTAAATATTATTTACTTCATAATAAACAGTGAAGAATAAAAGAGAAAACATTAATCTTAAGCATAAATTTTGATATTAATTTAATTAAATCTTTAATTAAAATATATTTGAAATAATAAATAGATTAATAAATTTACAAAATAATAGTAGAAACAGTATAGACTCGATTATAGCAACATCTCTGTGCTCGGAAAAGTTGTTGCTATAATTGAGAACCTTTAACCTTTAACCTATAGAGTCAATCCGTGCTTTCAGAAACCCTATTTTATGTGTGCATAATATTGTTTTAAGATTTCATAAATATTTAACTGTGAAATGAGAAATTTATGCTTGATTTTGGTTTGTTGTTATATAAGCGATTGCCTCGCTTTGCTCTTTAGGTATTATAGTTGTGTAAAAAAAAAGTTTTTGTAAAAATTTTCAAAAATGTTATAAACTTTCAATACTCTAACAGTCGCCTACAATCTATAATAGTCTAATAGTACACTATTTATCTGAAATATACGCATATTTGGTTACTCTTATAGTCCATAATTACCAATTAAAAGGAAAACTTTGTTGTCGCCAAAAGTGTACCAAAAATGACTAGTATTTTGACAGCAACTTAACTATAACTTGGCTTATCTTTCTTTCATTCTTCTCTCGAGTGGGGATTAACGCTGCGATTATATATGTAATAGAAAATTTTATCGAAAAATGAAAGAATATAAGCATCGAAATCAACATTTATCAACGAAACTAATTTAGACACTAATTAAATTAAAGTATATAATTTAAAATAAATTGATATTAATTTTATTGCTTTCAATATTAGATATATATTATGTAATATTTTAGATAATGGTAATTATAACTAAAGTACTTTATAAAATACTAGCTTTTTCAGCCCGTTTTAACAAACGGGCACTCGTGATACTTTAGTCCCCATAAACCTAATACAACATGACATTTGACCACCCCTTCCCTTTTCCCCTCCTCTCTTAACGCCATCTTCCCTTAACCACCACTTTACCTTAATCCCCTCTTCCTTAACCTCCCTTTGCCCTTAACCCCCTTTTATCTTAACCCCCACTTCCCTTAACCACCTTTTCCCTTGACTTCCCTGTCCCTTAACCCCCTCTTCCCTTGACCTCTCCTTTCCATTAAGCCACTCTTCCCTTAACCCCCTCTTCCCTTAACATCCATTTTCCCTTAACCCCCTTTTCCCTTGACCTCACTTTACCTTATTCCTCTCTTCCCTTAACGCTCTGTTCCCATAACCCAATATTCCCTTGACCTCCCTTTCCCTTAACCCCTTCTTCCCTTGAACTACCTTTTCCATTAAGCCACTCTTCCCTTGACCTCCCATTCTCTTAATCCCCTCTTCCCTTGACCTTTACTTTTCTTGACTCCCTCTTCCGTTGACCCCCTCCTACATTAACCCTCTCATCCATTGATCTTTTCTTTAACCCCATCATCCATTAACACCCTCTTCTCTCGACCCGAGACCCTCCTCATTCAACTCAGTAAGTTTAACAAAGTTCAATGATATATAACATGGTTTCTGATTATTTTTCGGTATCTCGCGAACTGACCACTCCCGCGGCCACCCGATAAACCCCACATTCGACTCAGTTCGACGAACTGAGTTCATCGATATATTACATGACATGGTTTCCCGCATTTTTTCGGGACCTCCCGAACTGGTCACTCCCGCGGCCACCCGATAAACCCCTCATTCGACTCAGTTCGACGAACTGAGTTCATCGATATATTACATGACATGGTTTCCCGCATTTTTTCGGGACCTCCCGAACTGGTCACTCCCGCGGCCACACGATAAACCCCTCATTCGACTCAGTTCGACGAACTGAGTCCAACGATATATCACATGACATAGTTTGTGACCATTTTTTCGGGACCTCCCGAACTGGTCACTCCCGCGGCCACACGATAAACCCCTCATTCGACTCAGTTCGACGAAC
>JAQIYA010000731.1:0-17280 GCA_034699355.1 Microtritia minima
GTAAGATTCAAAATATTCAGCATTTAAATACTAAACAAAATACAAATATTTTAAATAAAGGTGATTATGACCTATTCTAACACATAGTCGATATTTCGAAAGATAGTTTCCGTCTGTCTAGTCTGGAAAAGATGAGAAATCACGCATGAAGTTCAGGCGAAGTTTGAGCATAAAATAATTTGTGTAATCTGTTAAAATTCAATGATTGTGTTGTTTATGAATGTAATATAGATTCTGTAGTCATTCCTAGTTCAGACAAATTCAAATTTTGTTGACGTCGATAAATGTCGATACAAAAAAATTGTATACTAAAAACATTATTATACTAATCGTGGTTATCCTAATTCGTGAATTCTCGAAATTTTGTTTTGCAAAATAAGTTTTTGAATCAATATCTATTTAACTAATCGTTAAATTAATCTCATTATTAGTTAATTTAAACTAATTTATACAAATAGATTACATCATAGATTAAAATTAAAACTCATTCGTTTAAATTGATTATAAATTTAGACAAAAAAATCTGTTACTAGTCTATACTAAACCTTATATTAATGCGTTTTATTTTTAAGTATTTGCTATATAATTGGCTAACATTCTCCTAAATTCTATTTATAATGATAAAAACAGTTAAAATATTGTATAATATTTTGATTAAAACACTCAAGAATTTTAATGTATTAATTTTATAAGTTTATAAATTTGCTTACATTAGACTTAAAAATATGTCCGACATCCGGTCAGTCTAAGCTTTTTTCAATACCATATTTTTACAGTGACAGTAAAACAGAATAATGATAAGATAAAAGAATATAAAAAGGATCAAAATGATTATTTAATGAATATGAATAGTTAAAAGAAAAGGTTGAAAATATCATTAACATTTTTTATTTATTTTCTGTCATATTATCATATTTTTTGAGAAATATTTTATTTTGTATTTTAGCGATAGTTTAGTGTATTTATTTCTACACTCCAGTAATACATTAAATTTTACATTAAAGGCATAAATTTATGGTACAATAATGAATATTTTTTTAAATAAAAATTGTATAATTCAGAATATAATTTTAAAAATAATAACAATCGTATGGATTAAATTTATCCAAATGTTAAATGAATTGATTTGATGTCTTTGTCAGCATTTATTAATTAAATTATCGCACATTTTCTCGTGTTTTATGCTTCTGAAAATGCTATTAAATTTTGTTCTGATTACAAATATAACAGGCGTTTGAGCAGACAGTCACACACTTCCTTGATTTTAGTTACGCCACATTTGACGCACAAATGAATAATAAATAATTTTTCTATTTAGTTTTGTTTTTTAACAGCAGCAGCACTGATACAAATGGCAGAATAGTTTGTTGCGTTTTTTCTCGACTATAAATTTTAGCTAAATTGGTGGCTCTTTGTCTCGCAATAAGTTATGATACAGTATTGCATGACTAATATTTTCGAAAATATTTATTGGCATAAATTCAGTATCCATTAGCATAAATTCGTAAACTTATTTGTGGATGTAATATATGAGCGCCTGAAATAACCAAATCAGCATCAATTTCTGTATATAGATATTATATTAATTTTTATTTACGAGTTAGTTTTAAAATGTAGCAAAAAACAAAATAGAGAGTGTGTTTTACTGGTAGTTATGAGATAAATAATATATTTGAATAGAAATTTGTATTTTCAAAATTAAAATACTTTTAACAAACAACCAAACATGCGGTATGTTTTAGAAAAATTTAATAGTAATCTGGAGAAAATAAAAATCTTATTTATTTGTAAATTCCTGAACGAGGTTAAAGATTAACTTTCATCATTATCTTTTTTACTATTGTTGTTAAATAAATTGTTGAATCGAAATGAAAAAGTAAAAATTTCGTGAAGGATGAAAAACACAATTTAGTTTTTGAAAATATAAGCAATTAAATGTGATTAAAAGTGAATAATAAATTTTTTTTACTGGTAATTAAAAATAAATATCATCTATTTTTTTATTCAATTGTTAATTCAATTCTAAAATAGCAAATGTTTTTTCTTGATCTTAACTATAATGAACCGCAAGATTGGAAAAGATATAAAATTAACGTCAAAGATAGTTACTTAAATCCCTAGATTCACCTTGGATTAAGTGAGCTATAAATATTTTACAGATTTATTATAATTTTCTAATTTACATTGAAATCAATTTAATCATACGCTGATATTCATATTTAAAATTTTTAAAGGTCATAACAATTTTCTTAGATAATAATTATCTTATAAATTTGGCAGAGAATTAATTCATTAAAAGTAATATTATATGGGGATTAATAATATTAATAACCAATTATTTCAAATTATGAAATTAGTTATGAAAGCTGTCCACAAAAAGAATTATGAAAAAATCGGTTTATTTAGTTTTGGAAATTTTTTCTTTCAATACTTAATTTATACTTATCTTATATTTCGATTAAATTTTTTAAATCAATTCATAAATAGTTATCAATCAATACTAAAGTAAATAGAATTTGATTCATAATTTCTTGTTATGCAAAACATTGCATAATTAGTATTATTTGTTATATATAAAATTAATTTTGTTATTTAACTCTTATGCAAATGTTCGCACAATAATTATCGACAAGTCAATCGTTAGAATTATCAAAGTATTGGCCAAATAATATACTAATTAAATACAATATCTCCAGTTTCTATTTAAAACAGACAGCTTATCGTCACTCTGTTACGTTTAAGAGTTAAAATATTAACTATAATTGTTTACGCTGTTGCCACTGTTGAGATTTTTATATCTAGCTTTTCAACAATTTAGTGAAAAAAGTTAAGGCAATTGATCTCATTATTCGTGTCTGGCGATCGTTCCCTTTTATTTATGCATCTATTTATGCGAATTTCCATTTGTAAATAATAAATTTCTATCAGTCATAATAAGTTGTACAAACAATGCTTATTTGAATAAATTTGTTATAATTTACGTTTTGAATTACATTTATTGTCACTTATGTTAGCATAACTTACGAGCATTTTATTTAAAGAGTGTTTCGCTAATAGTGGTCGAAAGTTAAACTTAAACTTTTAGTAAAGTTTTAGTAAACTTTGTTTATGTCGAAGCGTTGCAAACTTTCGATTATTCAACCCAAGCTTTATTTGACACATTTGGTCCTGATTTTCTAGATTTTATTTCTAATAATAAAGTTTTCTATGACCATGTTTTTTCTGTCTCATGCTTATCATTCATGCCTGAGTAAAAAATTGGCTTAGTTTGAAAATATCTTATAATAAGTCATAAATAATAATTTAAAAATTACTTTGAATTTTAGCTCAAAATGATTTAAACACAGACTACTATTTTTATAATCTCCTGTGCTTTTATAAAACTTTAATTCCTTAATTTTCTATATTAATATTATTAATATTGAATATAATTTAGCACTGATGTCAGTATTTCATTAATTTTCTTTAAGAATATAATAAAAGTCAATTCTGTTTTGATAAACAAAACGAGCCAAAAAAAACAAAATTAGAAAACAGTTTAGAAGAGGCGAGACTTAAATACTTATTATATCTTATGAGAAAAATATTAATTAATAACAAGTAATTTATAGAATTTTAATAATGCAGTCATTAAAATATGTTAATAATGAAAAATAAATAAATAAAACGTTTTCAAAATTGAAAGCTATTTTTGATTTAAATATAAATTTCAAACGAAATATTAATTAATCTTAAGAATAAATAAAGATAATACGATCATTTAATTTAAATGTTTTCATTAAAAACATTTAAAAATAATTGGCAAACATTTTTACAAAAACTTCACTTTATGTCTGATATGTCATAATCTATTAATGAGATGTCTTTAAAATTTCAATGTCATCGCAAAAATTCTATTAAGTTTTTAATTTTTTTTGTTGATATTTATTGCTTTTCTTAATAAATGCATAATTTTAATTAATATCATTGAAGGTACTAAATATTTAAACAGTAAAAATTAGCGCTTAAGTTTTTTAATAAAGAAGTTATTATTTTATTTCGTGCATTAAATTTATTAACAAAAAAAAATTCTTGCATATAAAATTGCAAATAATAAAACTCTATATTCATTTTATGTCAGGCGAGAGGAAATATATTTTACAACTAATAAGGAAATTAGTGTGCAAATAATCTTAACAGGCGATTACGATCATAATCATCATTTAAAAATCATTTTTTAATTATTTGCTGCAAAATTTTGTTTTTTATAAAAAAAATTGTACATATTTTGACATTTGCAGAAAATTTTATTTCCTTCAACAACTGGTGAAGATTTATGAATGTTTCCTTTTAATTTTCGTGCGCGAAAGCAGTAAAATATAAATAGCTGTTTTATTTGATGATACATATGCGGTGCTTATACTCATAATAGACGGCACAGCTTATTCCAAATCTATTACTATTATAGAGTTATTATCCGCACATTTTTTCTGGTCCTCTTCAATGATAACGCAATAATCAGGACTTTCAGTGATGTCAATCACATTAATGTCACTATACTTTCTTTTCGGTTTTGCACTATTCTTTTCCCAATTAGAAGAACTTCCCAATGCATGTCCGGCACCACTAAAAGGCACTATATTTGTATAACTTGAATATTTATATAACTTTGCATCTAAATCGTCCAATATTTGGTTACTGGAGTTAACACCTGATACTGTTGGCATAATATTTGTAAAATTGTCATTTCTAGCGGTAAAGTTGTTTCCCGGCGTAGATTTAGAAGTAGAAGGTCTATTCATATTGTTAGTCAAACTATTCTTATCACCAATAATAGCAGATTTAGTGGACTCAGTCTTAAAGCCTAATTTATATCCAGTACCAGAAAAAGGAACCACTTTTGCGGACGTGACAATAGTTTTTGGCTGAGTTTTTTGGGGACTAAAATAATCTCTTATGTCGTGGTTTTTCTGGCTTTCGGGCGTCAAAACTTCAATCTTTTTCGCGGGTTTCGAACTTTGCGAACCACTCGATGATGGCTCCGAAAGTTTAATAAAATTTCCGCCACAAGTTTGGGCGTGATATTTGAACCAATAATCACTGGGACCTGGTTTTCGGTTCATAGCGCGTCGAACGTACCCGAAATACGGCGACCGCTCGCGACACACGCCGTCACATCTCCACACGTGCTTTAAAAAGTGTTTCACCTCTTCGTGAAAGTCGTGATACACTGTGATGTTAGCGCCCGACTCTTTGTTGATGCGATACATGTGCGAATGAAATAGAGGTCCGTGTGATTCGTGGTTATCGTCTGTAAAACAATATTAAACGCTACTGTTTAATGACATTCATTTGCCATTCGCGTCAATACCCTCTCTGCTGACAAAAAGCAAGGCGTGTATCATTTCGTGGATCAGAGTCTCGACTAAATCTCTTCGGGAACGCAATTGAAGTAACGGTAAAGACAGGCGTATCGAACAGTAACTGATAATTAAAATGATAAGTAATTATCTTCATAAATAAAGTTTAATTGCAAATTACTTGGTCTGCGGACTCCACGCGCAGAGACCGGCGGTTCGCGTCATTCTCGGACTCCAACTCAGTTCAATGCAATGTTTGGCCAAAACTCCCGAAAAGAATCGTTGATCGAAGTCGCGCATCAAATGCCAAATGTTAGGACTCGGGTCTAACAGTTCCAACTCAGGCGACACTACACTCAAGTGCGCAAACTTACCACTGTCGACCTCCACCTTCTCCTTGTCTCGGTTGAGCTCTTCGGTGAGCTGTTCAGCGATGAGTCGATCGTTTTCGATCATATGATTGTCAATCGGTTTGTTATTGCGATTCAATAGCTCTTCATTTTCGATGTTCTGCAACGACAATGCGAGCCAAAAATCTTCGTTTTGACTCTCAAGATATTCGTCAAACGAATCGCGTCTCGAGTCCATCACTGATTGCTGGCGACTATCGATTTGGGGTGACTCACGAGGACATAGAATTAGCAATTATTGATTAACAATGTTTATAACAATACTGTACAGTCGTTTGTGAGTGGCGTATCAATCAATACGTTTAACATTATTGCGAAGCGATGTCAGCGTTTGCTTAACGATCCCTTCAAACAGCTGTCGTTTGATAGGCTTTTAATGAAATGATAAACAGAGTGAACATTTGAAATCATGATCGAGATCGCGGTCAACGACGTGTTGGAGGAGTTGCGGGACGAGAACAGCAGACTCTCGGATGAGTTAATACTCGCGAACGCGAGGCTCGCCTTATTAGACAAATACAGACTGTGTTTACAAGATTTTAGCCGCAATTGCGAGTGCGATCGCAATCGCGATCTGAAGAGCAAACTGAATGAGTTGGAGACGCAGTTCGCGCTTCACTGCCGACAAACGCAGGCCAACATCAGTCAGAGTGAGTCACTGCCAGCTATTCGTTGTTACGTTTTGGCCAAATATATGTTTCGCAATAGATTTGATCGAAATCGGGTGCGATAACAAAATTGATGGCACGAACGAAAAAGTGATCGGAAATGTGGTCCTCAAAGCCACCAAAAACGATGGACAAAAGTTTGTTTACACTCAGCGACCGATCAGGAAAGTGGTGATCACTAGTGGACAAAATAAAGCGCCGAATAGCGGCACAATTAGGGCGACCAGTAATGGCGCCAATAATGCTGTTATTGCTAACGCTGTCAATAGCGGCCAAAATATTGTTTATCGCTTTGTCACCGATAATACTCTCGTTAAGAGTAAGGAAACGAATAATTTAGGACAGGCTATAAAGACTATCGATAATAACATCAAATTAATTAATTTGCAAAATAGACAGTTAACTGTTGCCAATAATAAGTCAAAAAATATGAATAACTTGCTGTCCAAATATGTAATTGTTGCTAACAGTAACAAAAATCAGAAAAATACGGAAGAAAGTGAGCAGAATATGCGAACATCTAGTAATGAAAACCCTAATGTAAGAAATAATAGTCCAATTAATTATGTCATCACAACGAACAACGAAGCGAAACCTATAAAGAGGCGATTTGCAGGTTTTAAATGTATTCAAATTAATTTATTAATTTTACTTAAGTATACTTAACTATACGCGTATTTTTAAATTGAATAGCTGTGAACAAAACTACAGAAGTGAGAAAAAAACTAGTTCGACACAAGAATACGGGCGAAATGTTGAATTGCCAGTACCCGAACTGCAAGTTCAAGAACGTGAAGCGATCGATTCTGTCGAAACACATGCGTAACGTTCACACCACCGAAAGACGATTTAAGTGCTATCTTTGCGAGTCGAGGTTTAAAGTGAGACAGACTCTCAATAATCACATCAAAACGATTCACGGCGACAGCAAATTCAAGTGCGATTGGGATGGATGTACGTTCGAGACGGTCTATGCGTGTACACTAATAGCCCATAAGAAGCGCCACAATGGCGAGCATAATATGCCATTTAAGTGCGATGTCGAGCACTGCGAGCGAGCGTTTCTCACCGAACCCAAGCTAAAGGAGCATAAAATTCGTAAGCATTGCTCGATTCGGGCTTTTAAGTGCGACTTCGCTGACTGCGAGGCCACGTTTAAGACGAGCGCCGACGTGAGGATGCATAAAGTCAATACACATATCGGGGAAAAGCGAATGATCTGCTATTGGCCGGGATGTGACTATAGGTGTCGAACGAAGAACACTCTCGATAAGCACTTTCTCACTCACCAGGAGATCAAAAAGTATGTCTGCGATTGGCCGCAGTGCGGCAAAAGGCTGTCCACTAGTTTATCGCTGCAGAATCACATCAGACAACATCGTAACGAACGGCCATTTAAGTGCTTATGGCCTGAATGTACCAAAAGTTATGTATCTAACAGTAAACTTATTAGACATTACAAGACATCGCATAGCTATGAGAAAAATTCTTATAACGCCGAGTGAATGACTTTTCTTTTAATAACTTAGTTTTAAAAATATTTAAATCATTATCATTTTCTTTTTGTTAATTATTATCATTCTATTGTCAGAGTAATCTTGTCATCAAAATTATTATCAGATTTTAAAGTTGTTAAAATTTAAACATTTATTTTACAAATATCATGAAACATCTATACATTAGATAAATATATCATTTGTATTAATATTTTCATTTTGTGAATTACATATTCATTGCGATGACTTATAAGGTTTACTGAATTTATTTGTTCGCTTTATTATTGTTGTTCGAATATCACATATACTTGTAATTTTTAAAAATAAACTTCTCTAATAAAACATAACGAATAACTATTCAAAATCACTTTTTATCATAGTTGCGACTATTATCTTAACAAATTTAATTCGAGGCAAAATAATGCGCAAATAAATAGCTAAAATCAAATCAAAATATAAATAAATAAATGAAAAACATTCAATAAATAATTCGAGTACGAAATTCCTCGCAATTAAATGATAAATTTAAAAATGATGCAAATAAATATGAGGTTAAAACGAAAAAATAAATAAATAAATAAATAGCAATCTCTTCATAGCATGTGTAACAGCATAAGCGTCTCGTGCGAGGCGTGCGCGCGAAGAATGGCGTTCTCCTGCTCTAACAGTTCCACTCTTGCGCTCAACTCTGCGATGCGATCGCGCAATACGTCCACCTCTTCGCGCACCGCAAACATGAGGTGAGACTTCACCAAATCCATGGCCTGTTCGATCTTGTTGTCGATGGCCAGACCCTCCATGAACTGGAGCCGATCGGCGCCACTCTTCTCGATGGTGTCGTACAGATGGCTCACATCCGCGTCCATAATCTCCTTATTTTGCTGATCGCTGTCGTGATCGTGATTATCGCCGGCGAACTCGACGCACAGCCAGCGGCCGACTCGGTAGGGCTTCGACGACACCAGTTTCACCACTAATTCAGTTAATAAGTGTTGCTTTGAGTTTGGATAAGAGTTTCGAC
Source organism: Microtritia minima (assembly GCA_034699355.1). Lineage (NCBI taxonomy): Eukaryota > Metazoa > Arthropoda > Arachnida > Sarcoptiformes > Euphthiracaridae > Microtritia > Microtritia minima. Next base: position 8,935 of record JAQIYA010000731.1, read on the forward strand.
ATTAGAATTACCCTTAAAGCGAGGAACGCAATGCTTAGCGGAGTGTGAGTCGAAAAAGTTTTCCCTATTCGTTTCGATTTCGTCGCTCATAATAGCTTGACTTTCGTTCAATCAATTCTCTCATTTGTAACGCAAATATAGTTTGCTTTGTTTACATATCTCTACCTTTAATTTTTTATTAATGCGATGACGAAACACAAACAGTTATATTTTGCACGATAGATATAAATTTTATAAACTAGTGATGAGTGTCTTTAAGTATAGATGAAAAGTGAGTGCTATTTATTATTTGATTTAACTTCAGCTAATTTTTGTTATCTGGCAGTGAATTGACAACAGAAAGTTTATTTGTTTTTTGAATATATTAACATATTTACTGTTTATAACTAATAAATTTTGTGATTAAATTAAATTTAATGGCTTAGCGATTATGTGATCACTAGTTGAGCGTCACATCAACTTTGTATTGCATAACTTATTTTGATAATATTCGCAACACTACTCCACAATATAAAACGTGTTCATATCATGTTTTCAATATATACCGCTTATGGTAATAATAATATTAATACAATTGCTTTCATTTCAAGTTTTGGGAAAATTTTCTTGAAAATTAAAATGATTGAAGAAAATGCTATATTTATATGCAATCGATTATTATAATTACAATTTTATTATTATTTAATTTAAAAAACCCAAAACAATATATAGATGTGACGCCGATATAATTACTAATCGATCCCTTAATTTGATCTAAATTTCTCGTTTAAGTTCAGCGAAAGAAAATAAAACAATAAAACAATAAAAGTTGTGATATTTTGTTTGGCAAATCAATTATTTAATAGAGATATTAGTTAATAATAAAATGAACAAAAACATCGGTAATTATCGTCATCTGAAACGTTATTACGACAGACGCGAAGAGGAGAACAACGAACTGTTGGCTCAGCTCATGATAACCAACAGATGTCTGCTATTACTGGAGAAATACCGACACTATTTGACACTATTTCGGCATAACTGCAAATGCGAGCAAAACAGCGATAACAAGACAGACGTCGACGATCTCGAGAGTGAATACAAGGGTCTGATCATCAAAGTTAAGCTCAACAGCGGAGCGCAAACCGAAACGAGTAAAGATAAAACTGCAACCATTAAGAAGTTGTGCGCCGATAACCAGAAGCGAACAGAAAGTGTGGACACGATCGCAACCAATGCGCGCAATACTAACATAAATAAGTCGCAAACGCAGACACAACTGACAGCTAAGTTGGAGGCCATTGACATCGATATCGCCGATAACAGCGCCGACGAGACGACTGACAGCGGCTTTCAGTACTACTCGTCTCTGTTGAACAGTAAAGATTCGTTGAGTACTGTCAGCGAACTGATTGCCATCGATGACGATAATCATCGCAAGACTAACAGTAGTAGTAATTCGAGAGATAATAATGATAGCCCGCATCGAGCCGTTGATAAAAAGGACAGTTTATCGTTATTTCGATGTGTTTGGCCGTCGTGTGAGTTGATATACGCCACTGAGCGCGGCCTCAAGTCTCACGTACTCAGCAGTCATTTCGAGATGGACGACCGGCTCTTGTCGTGCGATCTGTGCGGACAGGCGTTCGAGCGGTTGCCGGCGTTGACTCAACACAAGCGCACGGCTCACGCCTTCTATCAGCCGAAACTGTACGAATGCGGTATCGATGGCTGTCGGTATGTGTCGAAGATGTCGAACCTGAACCGCCATAAGCTGTCGCGTCACACAAACTTTAGGCCTTACAAGTGTCCGTTCGCCGACTGTGGTAAATCGTTTGCGCGAAACGATGGACTTAAGTCGCATATGAGAAACCATAAGTAATATAAGTTTATCCATTATCACTCATCGCCTAGTTTTACGTCAATAATTTATTGTTAATTAATCACCTTTTATTATTAACTTTTTAAAATAGTTTATTAATATTTTAATTAGACATAAATTATATAAAATAATCATTTCTTTTAAAATGCCTGAAAATTGATTATGATTTATCAGTTAATTAATTGGTCGATTATGTTTATCTTTTTGAGTTTTGATTCCTGGTTTGTAATATTACAAAATGGTTAAGGATAACAATTTATTATTTACAATCCAGACTTGAAGCTCAAGGCTGATCCAAATTAATTGGTAATTCAAACGTGCTTTTAAATCCTGAAACTGGTTTAAAAACATTATTTTGTTTTTTATTGTTTTCATTGTGAAAAATGTCTCAATTAATTTTAAAAAAACTAACTGTTTTTAAGGATATTAGAAAATTAATTATTGTTGTGATTTAAAAATAAATTTTGAATCTTATTATGCATAACTTTTTAAAAAGTTTTTATTTATTGGTCATTAAATTTCATATTTATGTGGATAAATATTGGAAAACAATCGTCTAAAATAAAGTAATTTACAACTAACTTAACCTTTAAAATAAGATATTCTTGAAAAATAATTTTTTGTTTTTACTTCAAAAAAACATAACTTATAAATTTAATAAGCATTTTAAACATCTGTTGCTGATTATGATATCAGTAATAAAAGTTTAGTAAACTATAAAATATATCAAATTCAATTTAAACTCTACTTATTTAAGATTACAGTATATGATAGTTTAATCTATAATGGCTTCGAGAGGAAAGTTTCGCAAAATAAAAATTTTAAATGCATTTAATTAGTACTGACTATCATTAAATATAGTTATCTCAAAAAACAGTTATAAATTCAATATTATTATATAAGTTTAGCATAACTTATTAGCAATTTATCGATAAACAAACGAATAATTTTTTTTAATAGACAAAAAATTTAATTACTGTTTCCTTTTATTCGTTTAACAAAATTCGCTTTTATAAGCGCAATACAAGCAGCGCTTCAATTGATTTTTAATATTTTCGCGACTGGTTTTTAGTTGGCTATACATCTACTCGTAAATAAGTAACACTTAATAAGCGAAAAGAAAACTAAAATGCTATTCAAATGTGGGTAATAATCAAATATATGATAGAGTGATAGACATAGGAAATGACATTCAAATAGAAAAATATAATATATGGATGTATTGAAAAGGGGGACAAATAGTAGGCTCAATAGTGGCACATAATGTATGGATTGAATGAGTCGATACCTACCCGTGTGTGACGAGTGGACGCGTCGCACACCTCTAATATAGGGCCCAATAATGGATGGCGATTGTGGTGACCATCAAGAAGTGGACGATTCCGACGACGACCACATCGACCGCATCGACAACTATTATGACGACGAAGACGATGAGGACGACGACGTGGATGACTGCGATGACGAGGAGGACGACGAGGACGCGGACGAAGCGGACGACTCGAAGCGCAACGGCGAACGCGACCGTAGTCACTCCATAGATGGCGACCATAACGGCGACCGTAACGATCGGAACGGTCGCCGCCCGACCGGCGCGGATGTGTTGCCGTCGTACTGCTGCGATTGGGTTGACTGCGACGCGAAGTTCAAGAACGAGCAGGAGTTCAAGCTTCACATGATTGTCCACATCTACGGCTCGGCCGACGGCACGTTCAGCTGTCGCGAGTGCGAGTCCATCTTCGCCGGCAAGAAGGGCTACAGCCGTAAGGAGCAGTTGCGGCACTTCGGGTCGGTTAAGCATAAGTGCAATTGGAGTGGCAGTGCGTGCACTTTCGTGACGAAGAGCTGGACTCAAATGCGCGAACACAAGTTGCGACACGTCGGCGATAAGCCGTTCTGCTGTGATTGGGACGACTGCGACATGAAGTTCGTCACCAATTACGAGCTCAACCGACACGTCAAGTGCGTCCACGAAGACCTGCGGCCGCATCTCTGCATTTGGCCGGGATGCGAGTCCGCCTTTCATTACCCGAAAGCGCTCCGCAAACATATGCTCACTCACACCAGAAAGAAGCGCATCTACGCCTGCACTCACGACAACTGCGACAAGAAGTTTCTGCGCGTCAACGCGCTCAACAATCATCTCAAACAGCACGACACCACTCAGATCGAGGAGTTTATGTGCGATTGGCCGCAGTGCGGCAAGACTTTCGCCAAACTGGTGTACATGAAGCGCCACCTCAAGCGACACGTGGCCGACAAGCGTCGGTATAAGTGCGATTGGCCGGAGTGCGAGTCGGCCTTCCAGGAGAGCCACACGCTTAAGCTCCATAAGCTGGTGCACACCCGCGAGAAGCGCATCGTCTGCACCCACTGCGGCAAACGGTTCGCCCGCAACGGCTATCTCAAGATCCACCTGATGTCGCACACCGGTGAGCGGCCGTATCACTGCGATTGGCCGCACTGCGAGCGCAGGTTCGCCGAGAAGCGCAGCCTTCAGAAGCATATTATGAAAACGCATCCCGTTTTGCAAGTATGAGGCGATTGAGGCTCACAGTCGACGATTCTCTCTCTAAACATAACTCACGCATAAGTGGTATTTTATTGATTAACTTATGCGTCGGTTATGTGTTAATGGAAAACATTGATTCTGGTTATACGTTGTGTTAAGTTGTCAGATAATTATTTAGGATTAAACCTTTAATATTGTTATTAATTAATTAACTTTAAATAATATAAACACAATGAAAGAAAACGCGTCGCGTATCTCAACGGAAAATGACAAGTTGTGCGTCGATTAAATGGTAAAATTGAATCTTATCAAACCATCGCTGCAGTTAAACATTTCACGCATTCATTTCTGGTTTAATATATTTTTTATTTTGATGCCTCATTATGTGTTCATACGAATTGAGTGATATAAACGATGCCAACAAATCGCGATCAACTGCTGATCAAAACGAGACAATAATTCGCGTGCTGTTTAGTGATGTTAAGTGCAATGAATGTTTGTGACGGTGAAGATTAGAGGCGCTACGCATTGGTATTGATCACCAAAACAATTATTAAAATAAATTTTGAATAATATTTATAATATTTCGCATAAAAAAAATTGAATGTTATCCCGAATGAATAAAAGATAATATCTCGATATAATAACAAATTGTCTATAAATTATTACATTAATATTATTGATGAGATCTAATGTTGCACTCAATTAATTAACTGCTGTTATACCTCAAGCCTTCGTTTAATCGACGTCTTATCCTATTAAATCTTAAGTCTTTAATTGAAAAATTTGAAAATTATAGCAACAATTTCTATATTGTTTTTACTGATGAGCATAACTATCGAAGTACGCAAATGGAAATGAATTGATTTTGTCTTTAAAATGATAAATGAATATCAAATGTTTGAGTTGAAGTTATTGCATCGCAGAAGGGTTTATCACTTTTCAAAACAATATGTTAATCATTAGAAATATAATAATGGGTTCAAATAAAAAGAGTTTGCCTTTTAGGCAAATGTCTAAAAATGTCAATATTAATGTGATGGCAGTCAAGTGGAAGTGAAGAACACATTAAATAATAATTTGTATTTTATTGTATTCTTTCAGCAAAACTGTTTTATTCAAAAATCAATACATTTTATACTTTAATATTAGCAATACTTTATTTCTCACACATTTGTCTCAAACGATGCTATTGTTTGTGTATTATTAATTGTTTTCTTATTTGTTATCATTTTTCTGTAATTTGGTAGTCATTCAATACTTTTAATAAAATGAATTATTTATAAATATAATTGTCTCACATCTGCAAAATCTAAAAAGTTAATGTTAAAAAGTTAAGTCAATGTATAAATACTAATACTAATAATAATCAGTAAACGAGGAATTGTTAACATTTTTTAAAATCATTGATTAGGTTCAAAACCTTAACCTAAAGAGACTAAGAGTCTAAACCATTGTCATCTTAAAAGTTGAAGTTGACGTGAGTTTCGACTTTCAGAACACTCATTGCTTAAGAATTATTGAATTATTAAAAATGATTTGTTTTATAAAACTATTAGTGGTTTATTATTTTGATTTTAAAATTATAAGGAATGTTATATGAATTTGTTAGAATAAGAAGTCATTTTCTAAAAATCTTAATAAAAACTTAATTTGTTAAAAGATTTTCAAAAAGCGAAACAAACTTTCGTCACTTTTGTTCGCCACAAACATAAAGTAAAAAATATTAAAAAATGCCTAAAATAATATTTTTAAAATTAACAATATTTTATTGGACAGAATTAATAAAATGACAGCATTTGACAGAAGCGCAAAACTTCAATGTTTCAGATTGTTGTTAAAAATAGTTTATTAAATAAATTATTCTTGTATTGACATCAATCGATGAAACTATTTATTTAACAGCATTTTATAAGTGTATTCCATCGCTTTAACCCAAACGAAATAACCGGCTCTGTTCGGGTGTACGCTATCGTTTAGGTATAGGCTTGGATTCAAGCCGTGATAGTATTTGAAATAATGCGAACTCATGTCCAAATAGTAGACCACTTTGTTGTCCTTAAATTTCGATATCTGTTTATTAATATTACGAATTCTTGCGTTTCTCTGTTCGCTTCCCTGCGGTAAAATCCCCAGAAGTAAAATTGTGGTGTTCGGCAGTTTTTGGTGCAGAGAATCCAATATGAGTTGAATCGCTTTTACTATCTCGTCGTCTGTGCCTGTTTTGCGTAAATTAATTTTAACTAATTTAATATTTAAATTTCAGTGATATTTATAAGTTTATCGCTAAATACCTCTAACCCATGGATGCCATTCATTAATTTCGTTTAAATTATTTGTCCCAATCATTAATGTCAACAGTTTCGGACTCATGCCATCAAATTCTTGATGTTGTATACGCCATAATATTTCTCGAGTACTGTCACCGCCGATGCCATAGTTATAGACCCCAGTATTTCCGTAATATGTGTCCCAAATATCCTTACCATTAGTGGTAAAATAATCTGTTAAGGAATCGCCTAAAAATACTACTTTAATATTTTTGCCATTCTTTTGAGTTTGATTCAACAACTCTAAGTGTCGATCTCTCCACGAAGTGTTATACCCCTCAAAGAAACCCCATGCGGGCACCCATGGCTTGTCATACGATGGCGGACCCGCTGTTATGTCCTCATCCGAGCCGTCATAATATTCACTTTCTTGCTTTACTTCGTTAAAATCGTTAGCATTCGACCAAATTAATAATTTTATTAATATTAAGCATAAAATTAATGGATAATTCATTGCGATCAAGAATATTATTTTAAGTTATAGTAATTTATAACTTAGTTGTGCAATAAACTTATATACATTTATACGTAATTGTTACTTATTATTGTTTAAAATAAAATAATTGTGAAATTGAAATTTTATTGCGGATGACATGTGGTTATCTTAAATTTGTTCAATTTATTAGATAACTTGTAATTTATAGCTTTTATTAGTCAAATATTTTGAAATAATATAACATTATATATATCAAAAAATACAATATTTATAGATAGCACAAAAAACATATATATTTGATAATAGGTATTAATTTCGTTGTTTGAACACATTATAAATTTCTTCATACTTTTTTTATTATACTTTTGTTATTATCGATTTGAAGTCACTTCTAAACTGAAATTTGCAGACAGTAATTTAAGCTTTTGGAAGAGTTAATTGTTTGTAGATATAATTTTTTTTTGAATACAGACTCTTATCTATATTTATATTCTGTGGTGAAGCTATTGAGCATTAAAATAATATTCAAAAATTTCATATTATTGTTTAAACATTATCATCAACAAAATATGATCGCAAACAATTAACTCTTCTAAAAGCTGAAATTACTGTCTGCAAACTTAGTCATTTAAAAGTTGCAAACATTCCTATAAAAGAAGTATATTTACATTTTATAAAACTAACATATTTCTATAAATTTTAAATAAATTTTATAATTTAATTTTATTTTAACCTTTAACCTCAACCTTAAGGTTTAAAAAAATACTTTTAACTCTGGGTTAACCTTTTAGAAAATCAAGTCTTCACTAATGTCTAATTTATAATAAAAGATAATTTAATTATAATAAAAATTAAATGGTAATTATAGTCTATAATGTAATAATAAAAGAAATTATTTCATTATAATAAAAATCTAAAGTAACTTATTTGGCTCAGCTTTAAATTTTGTTTTAATTAATATTGTAATTAATAGGAGAAAAATTTAATTGTAATTTTCCATTTGAGTAAATAAGTATTAGAAAAATATTTGCATAAATATGTGCCGTTTAAACAGTTGTAAACTATTTTCATAGTTCTACTTGCGTTGACTTGTTATTTGTTCAAAATTAATAATTACAATTTTTATATTTTGTATTATAAATTATAATTTATAATCTTATATAATCAACAGAAATGATATTAAAAACATTATATTCGATTAAATTCA
>JAQIYA010000732.1:0-17277 GCA_034699355.1 Microtritia minima
AAACTTATATTAAGCTATTAATAACTGAAATCTGATTTATAATAATATTTGGGCAATTATAGAGAATCACATTAAAATAATTGTCAAATATTTTAAGTTGACTCAAAATTTTTTATTGAAGATAAACTAAAGGTTTTAAAACAATTATTAAAATTATACAAATTTTCTTCGCACACATAAATTGTTATTAAACATTATGGTTCAGTCGAGCGAAGAGAGACCCCGATGTCCGCTACAAATAACTTGACAAAAATATGTCGAGAAAATTTGTGGTCGATTAAGGTTTGATATTTCTATTTTTAAAGTCATAATTGAGAATCGGTTATGTTGGAGAAGCATATAAACTTGTTTAAATCACTACTCAAAAATAAAAGTGGTATTTAACAATATATATTTTTGTTCATTCTCTATGTAAAGCCGAATTTAGCCGTCAAATTTTAATATTTAATTAAAATATTGTGGTCTGACCTCATTTAACTTTCAAATTTATTTATTTTATTTTTGTTAACCGAAAACGCAAATTCCTAAATGTTATCTAATATCTTATTATTAAGTAATTTGTGGTTACAATAGTGATATTAACTAAAATTATAAAACCAATTGTCAAACAATTTTATGCTCTACTTATAGCATAGATTTATATGAAAAATTACATTTAAATTATATTTAAATAGATAGTAATACAACAAAAACCATGACCAATAAGTATCAAGTTTATCAATTATATTTTAATTAAATGATATAATTTACATGTAAATACTAAAATTTCAGTATTGATGAGCAGTTTTGTAGTTTCAAGCATTTTCAGAATTGAGGAGAACTCAAAAGTTGTTAGACGTAAATTTAGATAAATAAAAAGTTGCTCGTTATCATTACATTAGACGATCGACTCATTTATTACTTAAACTTAATTTTAGACAATTTCTTAAATAAAAGAAATTATTAATCTTTTTCACAAATAATAAATTTTTATTAATAACAAAGTATGGTTTAATATTCAATTTAAAAATGTAAAATAAATTTAATTGGAATATATTAAATTTGTTGATAAACAAATAATTTTTTGTTAATCATTTAAATACTTCCGTCATTTGATAACAATTACGAATATAAGTTTTAGTACTTTTCGACATTATTTAGTAGTTTTTATTTAAGAACAAGTCAACGCAAAATTGAATCGAAAAAATAAGTGTCGAACTAATGATTAAAATGAACGCTTCGAAGCAATTTAAAGTTGATGTTATGAAAAGTCGAAATAATTATCGGATATCATAAAAAAATAAATTGTTTTAAAATTGAGTTATAAGTGTTTGCGTAAATGTATTTCGATTTATAGGTTAAAAATTTTATTGTTATATCTCTATATAAAACATTAGTTGGCAATAGTTTATGCAAAGTAAAACAAAATTTGTCTATATTTGCAAATTAAATTCTTACCGATATTTTCAATAATTTACTTCTTTCTTAAGCTCATTGATGTTTATTTGAAACTTTATTTATTTGGAGACCTTTTTGAATAATAATGATAAAACTTTTTAAAATTATTCTTTTTTATCATTTAGAGATTTGTTTAAGGCTAAGGGTGTCATTTGAAGATTAAAGCTATATTTAATATTGTTTATAAATTTCAAATAAACATGTTTTTATATATTGATAAAATAAATCATAACAAATACAATCATAAGATTATATTTTAAATACTGTATAAACAAATAAATTTGAAAACAAGTTATTTACATACATATGTAAAATCTTTAAAAAAAAATAAAATTTAGGGCTCAAAATGAATAAAAACCTTAAATTCGAATAAATTAGATCGATCTATTATAGATTTTACACCAGAGGTCCTCTATATTTTCACTTTCAGATGTATTTTGAAAACAAATCAAAGCATTTAAGGTAATTTTTCTCTCTATAATTTCACATTTAATAAAGTATGAAAGAAAAACTTAATTATTTTTCCTTTCAGTTACTAAAAATTGACGAATACTCATATAAAATTATAAATTTACTTAAATTGTTTCAATTTCTATTTTAAATTTATTGATATCATAGGAAAACCTTCATTATTTGATGATATACAGTAAAGTTTCGATTATAGCAACTACGATTATAGCAACTTTCGATTTTAGCAAGACTTTTCAAAAGCACGGATTGCTCCTATGGGGGTATTATAATGTTAAAGCATTTCGATTATAGCAAAATTCGATTATAGCAACTTTTTTCAGAACACCGATGAGCTGCTATAATCGAAACTTTACTGTATATCATATTTAATTGCTTTATTTTTTATAATTATATTTTCATACATTATCCCTCCATATTTTCACACTTTATAATTTCACATACCGTAAAATTTTCGGTCCCAAGTGTGCGAATTTATAGAGGTTTCTCTGTATACCGAATTCTACTGATGATATATTTGTTTATTTAATGTTGAGGTTAAGTCTTATTAATAAGTCTTATTTGTTTAAATTATATTAAATGTGATTTCAAACACAGGAAGTGTTTTTTTAAATTATATTTTAGGAAAATTTTAAAATAAACGCACGGCGTGTCAATTCAATAAATAACTTAATAATTATAAAAACATTTGGATTGTAGTAATAGACTATTTATACTCTTTCAATGACGAAATCCAGCTGTAGAGCTAAATGCACTCGCATTTCTCGCGTTTAGCTAAACAAACAAAAATAATTATTTTATTTGCTTTTTCCTTATTAAAAGCTAATATTTTCTTAAGTTTATCCTATAATAATAATTAAATTTTAATTCACAGTTTATGGTTAACTGTCACTTAAATTTACTGAATTAATCAAATTAAATTAAATTATCAAATCAATCAAATGCAATATTACAGAGCAAATGTTACACTAATTTTATTAATTTACAGTCAGTTTGTACTCGATTAATATTTCATTTTTAATAATTAATTACTTGAGATAATAAATACTTGAGATTATAAAAAATATGTTTAGGAAAAGAGATGACAGCGTTTTAATGCCTTGAGATGAATCGCAACCTTCTTCGTCCTTATTATTTCCGCAATTATTATGTCCATTACATTGATTACTCGACCAAATACAACGATTATTACCGCAATCAAAATCTAGACCGCAATCACTTGTTTTGTCTATTAAGTTCAAAATAAAATACCAATTACTATAGCGCTCAACGCAATCATTTTAAGTTAATTGTTTACTTACTTCGAAACGCCGTGAACGTAATTACGAAATTTCGCGCCACATCTGAATCAAAGTCGCCGTCAGTTAATATTTTCACATAGATATCAGATTTTTCACTCCAGGGTTTGGCTACGATTTCGTCGTAAAAGTTTTTATGGCTTGAGTGCAAATATTTGATCGAATTGGATCCGCTTCTGAACGCAATGGTGAAGTTGGCGTTCGGCGACACGGTTTGCACTTTGGTGGCGATACCCATGTTGGGCGGCGAGTAGACTATTATCCAACAAACTCGGTCCTTATCCGGCAATTTTCGCAAGTCGTGAAGATTTCCGGAAATAATTGCTGTCGAGTTGTATCCATCGGTTCGCAAATCGTAAATGTTTAATATTTGCTGATACTGTTGATGCATACAATAATTGGGAATAAAATCTGTGTTAAGCAAACATGAATCGTGAAGAGTATTAAGAATCGTCAATATTTATTGAGAATAATAATAAGCAATTGATTCTTACTTTCAATTTTGCTCGAAAATGAGAGATGAGTGAGGAAACTAAAAATAACATATATCACGCTAAATATTTTCATTTTACACGAAATACACTTTAATTACTCAAATCCTAGTATAACTTTAATAAAATAAATTTAAATAATTCATAAAATTTAATTATAATTATGTAGAAAGCAATTGAAATTAATAATACGGTTACTTGTTTTCGTTAAATAGTGTCAATTGATTTACAAATATCCTAAAAACAAGTTTACAAGTGTTTAGTTTTTGGTTCATCTCTCTCTCAGCGGAAGATAACGAGGAGTGAAAGTAAAAGCCGTTAACTAGTATGACATTGTGCGTAATTGGCTCACACTTTATAAATAAACTAACATTTTGGCACAGATTGCGTAATAACTTGGATCATAACTCTGCGATAGAGTGGTACTCGGAATCTGTTCGTTGCCTTTAACTTCTCCTACAATATTAATATGCAACCCATTATTACAGGGCGTAACAAACTTTGTTGAAAATTACTTTTTTTGTACCTTTTTATAAATTTTATTATTTGTTCTGAGATGTGTTTCAATATAAGTTAATATTTAGTAAATTTAATGTTCTTAACAGTCAAGGTTTTTGTTAACCAGTACTTGATTTTTATTTATTAAATAAGATTCTCAAGTGATGACGCAATGCTGGAAATTAAACGCATTTATGCCCATTTATGTTTGTTATTCTAACTCGTATATGAATGGCGTTCACCCTTACTTTAGGGTAATTGTATTAATATTAATTGTTTAAGATATGCTTAAAATATAATAATTTATAATAATAATGCATAATATAAAATCTCTATACTTCGCTGAAGTTATTTAAATTTTTTAGGAATCTTTTTAAAATTTATTAAATTTATAAATTTGATAACCTTTCATAATATAGTCCGCAATTGAAATCATTTTAACGCCAATATAAAAGAATTATCACAATCAAAGTTTTAGTTAAAATAATTAACAAAATTTAGAGCATATTTGAATTTTATAAAATATTATGCTTTCAAAAATAAAGTATGGCTAAATTACTTTTACTTTAACATCAAAAAATTTAAATTTTCTACATTTTAAAATTTTTAAAAACGTTATTCTTCTTATAAGTATTCAATTTTGGTAAAAATAAACGTATGGAATTGAGATGTCTATCCATCCGTCTCTAACTCTGCTATAAAAAAAAGAAAAAAGAGTTGACAACATTTATTTCCATTTAAATAGATTTTTTATTTTTCAAATTTGAAATATAAGTTGGACATTAATGTTTGGTAATTGTATAAAATTATAATTGAAAAGTATTTTTATGATATTATTGTAGGAAAATTTTGTTAAAAATTTAATTTTAATATAAAAAGTTAAAATATACATAATGCCAATATTAAATCAAAGAAAGAGTGAACGAAGTTAGGCCTTAGTGTTTATAATAGACTGAGACTCGGACTCTGCCAGTGTCTGGAGTATCATAGAGTCTCTGAAGTTGGAGTCCGAGTCCGAGTATATTTCTTTGAAGTCTAAGCATAAGTCTATTAAATAATGTGGAGACTGAGTTCGAGTCGGAGTCTCTAAATTATAAAGATGTCTGTCAGAGTCTATCAATATTTAACGGAACAGTACATTTTTTGTTTATTTTTATATTTATTATTTATTTTAAACTTAATATAAAATTTCAAGTATAAAAAGCATATCAAATTTGCATATCATTTCTATATCATGTAATAATTTAAATTAATTCTTTAAGAACACATTTTATAAAATATTTATTTGTTATACAATTTAATTCTCTAAGAAACTCTGAGACTCTATAGTTTGAAATTCTGAGTCTGAGTCTAAATATTAGAGTCTGGAGTCCGAATCAGTGACTCCAGACTCTAATATTAGGTGCGATGAGAAAGAATGACAAAAAATTTACTTTGGGTGGGATTTTGTATTTGGAAATTATCTCGATATAAATTTTATAGTTTAATTTTAGACAATCAATCAAATTGATAAAACAATAGACAAAACAATGTATAACAAATATTGATCTATCGCATTGTAAATCTAGCAATTGATAGACTAACCAAAAACGCAAGAAAAATATAGTTTTATTTTTTTTTGTTTTTGCTTTGTTCTTCAGTTAATCTTATGTCGGTTAATACAAATCCAGCATAATTTAAAGACATTACATAAAAATTAAAATTTATTGACTGTTATTCAATTCTTGTTGACTTTAACAATCATTTAATTATCGTTAACAAGTTTATAATAAGCTTTTTGAACAACAAAAACACTCAAAGCGGGAGAGAAACAAGTTTTTAAATCTCAAAGTTTGAATAAACCGAAATTAATATTAAAAACACGAGCAAAAGAGTGCTTAATTAACATGTAAGACAATTCTACCCACATTTTCTGTATAATATAAAGAAAATATAGTTATAGGATATATTAGGATTATAATTCATTAAATTTTCCATTTAGAATTCAGATAACACTTGATTACACTAGAATAATGTCCATAATGTCGAGTGTCTGGATCTCATCGATGCTATATAAAAAGAAGAAGACAAATAAGATGTGTCCAAATACGCAAAAAAGAAGAAAAACCTCTTCCTGTAAACAGAATTAATCTAATTATTGAAATTATTCACATTTAAATATCCGATTTTGTTTTCATAAACGATCGTTTATTAAAACATTGTAAATAAATTTAAAATAAACGACAAAAATTTGCAATTTGTACATAAAGTTATATATAATCAATATATAGTTGTCAATTATTAATGGAACACTTTAATTACAGTTGTTATCAAACATTAGTGTGAAGTGCAACACATTAGATCCAAAACGTTGCCGTTTTCTCATCAAACTAATCAATCATATCGTCGCACAAGTATTAAGACATTCTGTACTTTCTCGACATTCTGTACCACAAACCGATGGCGAGAATCACCACAACGATAGCGATGATGACGAGCAACACTATGATCCAAGTGCTGATTCCAGAGCATCCATTTTCGTCCTCATTGTTGCCGCAATTATTAAAACCATCGCAGACCAGATCCGACCAAATACACCTATCATTTTGACAGTCAAAATCTTCGCCACAATCGCCATTTTTTTCTTTTAACAAAACAATTTAAAAAAACCATAAATGTGGCGCAAAAATAGCTATGAATCGATGAGAAGACTTACTGGTAAAGGCGGTGAACGCGATCTCAAAGCCGGCGTTGTGGGCAGACTTTCCCGCTCCGGGAGTGAAGTTCAAGAAAATATTACTCTCGACAAAACTATTTGGTTGGGTGAGTATTTCCTCGTAAATATGTTCGTCTCCTTTGGCCCAGACATGAGTGGGATTACTACCACTTCGAAAGGCTGTAATTAATATAATTTAATTATATTTGTACAGCTGTACACGCATTAATCCGATATGAAATACCAATGGTGTCGTTATCGTTGAGCACAATCTTTCTCACTGTGGTTGTGATGCCGATGTTTCTCGGCGCGAATATGTTCGCCCAACACGGACTCTTTGGCAGGTCTAAGCCATCGAAGAGGTATCCCCTGATCACCGCGTATGAATTGTTACCCCTATCGGTCAGTTGGACGCG
The DNA here is from genome assembly GCA_034699355.1 of Microtritia minima. Lineage (NCBI taxonomy): Eukaryota > Metazoa > Arthropoda > Arachnida > Sarcoptiformes > Euphthiracaridae > Microtritia > Microtritia minima. The sequence continues at coordinate 7,304 of JAQIYA010000732.1, forward strand.
ATTGGCGGTCGTTTGGTATGGCTTGCAGTAATACGGAATAAAATCTAATAATCAAATGAGAGCCACAAATGATCAGATTTTTAAAGGCCTGAGTTTTTTTTCGCTTTCAATTTAGAGTATCGTATTTTCAATTAAAATTCTTACCATTAATTTTATAAGCAAAAGACAAATGAGTGGTAACTGTAATCAGAATAGCGCTCAGAGTATATAATATTTGCATTTTTATCACAACAATTTCAAATCGAAAACTTTTTAAATTGTTTGCGGAAAAAAATGGTTTGATGTGAAGCGATACATAAAAATAAAGACTAATTGAAAAAGTTGTTGCGCTAACAAATAAAAATAACGAATTACAGAATTGGACGCGAATGAGAAAATGTTTCAACTAAAGTGCATTAACAAACTGTTATTATTGTCTAATAGTAAGAGCGCACACACTTGAATCTCGTATCAATATTACGAAAATAGACTTACAATTTGGCACTAACACAGACAGATCTGCTGCCCCACAGAACTTGTTTCGTTTTAGTAAAGCATTAGTAGTGCTACTTTGGATTGGAGTGCGTGGTTGTGCTTCAGCTGCCTTTATTCTGATACAGATGTTGATAGTGGCCAAGTATGGAATTGACACCATATAGTAGTGCCAAACCGCTACTTTCCTCACTATAACCGCACGCGTCTCGACACGCATTTCCGACATGGCTTTGGCTGAGCGCCGAAAAGCGGTTTCATTTTATTTGCGCCGAACAGACTGTTTCCATCAAATCATAGTTGTCTACCGTTTCTGCTGCGAAGTAGTGGAGAAAATTATGTATTAAGGTTTAGTTCGCTATAATCTAATAAAGTCATTCTTATAAAAAATTCAACAAAAAAAATACTACATGTAGATGTATAACGTATAAAATAGATGCGCAAGAATTATTTGAATACAGATATTAACCTAAAACTTACCTTAAAAATCGTTTAGTCTTACATCGTTTGTTTTATCGTCAGCAGAATTGCAAGACAGGCGTAAAGTTGTTGATAAACTACTTTTTCAAGGATTAATTACTCTTTGAGTGTTTGCTTCAAACCTTGAATTGATTTTGGCTTTAATTATAAATCTTAAATCTACTCAAACACACACACACACACACACGTGTCAGGATGTTATTAAAGATATTTTGTGCGCAATTATTTATAATTGTTTAAAATTTTCATTTGTTTCTTAAATATTTATTAAGTAATTAATTTAATGCGATATATTAATATTTTTAAAAAGCAATTTGCAGTATTACGCAACTATATCTTTCAACAATAAAGAGGGAAATAAGTTTTAATTTGTAGAAAAAAAATATATTTTCTATTTTTGAAAGCATAGTTAGTGTTTGTAAGTCAAGATAAGTTTTTGTTGCACACTTGGCTTCCGAACTTGATATTAAAAGCATCAATTATTTAGGTTAGACTCGCTAAAACAATGAGATATCTCGCTGTTCTAAAGTAGGAAATGGAAGTTTTCAAGATTACAACAATAATTTTTGACAAATAAAACTGAGAATGAGCTCAAGCATAAAGTGCACAATAACTCATTAAATAAATTTGTAACTTATGTTAGGTTAGAACAATAACCAACAGTTTGGTTTTGAATAAAATTGAAAACAGCTTGCGTTTCAGTATCAATTAAAATAGTATAATTAATATATATTAAAGTACAATTAAAATATATATATTGTCTATTTTATGTTTATTGTATTTTTTAAATGGAAATTTATATAGAATTTCAGTTTTAAATATTAATTAAGATATTAAAAATTAAAATATTTTATTATTAATTAAAATGTTGTATGACTGTTATATTAGTAATTTGAAGAATAAATTTGTGCAACTTTTCGAATTATAAAAAATAATATAAAATTTCTATTAACTACTAGTAGTCATAACAGCATTTGAAAAAAGTTTTATAGTTGACACACATTTCTGGTCACCAGTAATAAAATTGAAACAATATTTTAAAAATTACTTACTGTTATTTATTATTAATCGCACATCCCTTGTATTATTTTGACACGAGTTTACAACCAAAACACTGCTTTAATGTTAGATATTGTAGCAATTTATAAACATCACTACAAAATTTGCTAAAAGTTGTGTATTCGTATTCACTTAACTGATAAATTGATAACTTTTATTACAAATAATAATACAATAACTGTTAAGTTATTTATTTTTTATTCACTATTTCTCTTCTTTTATGATCTCTTTATATAAAATGCCACCATTGAGCTGACATTCCCTATCCACCCCTTGGAGTATCCCTGAGTGATATTATCGATCTCCTTCCCCATCGCACCTACTTTTTAATAATTTTAATGGCCGTATCCAGAGTGACATCAGTTATTCTATCACATCGTCTCAATTTTATAAAACGTTTAATAATTGTTTACTAATATTTCTAATTTTTAAACCTAAATGTTAGTAAGTTTTAAACAAAAAGATGCCAATTATGTTCTAATGTATCAATAGTTGAAATAATCATTTTGATTCATCCAAAAAATCATTTCGTAAACTTAAATTATATAATTTGCATTTTTATTAATAAACAACATTAATTTATCAGCTTATTTTGAATGTGGTAAAAGTCAGCTATGGATTTGAAATGTCTGATCACACCTCTTCTCCGTTTGACCCGTAGATAAATAGAAATCAGCTTTTTATGTGCTCACTCTTATTGAATGTCAAGTCTTCATTAAATAATGAATTATTGTTCATAAAATAATTTTAAATTTATTCGAATTTTTTAAAGTTAAAGTTTAATTAATAATTCTAATTGATTTGTAACTTTTATAACACTTTGTATTTATTCTTAAATACGCATTTTCTTATAACGTATATTTTATACATTATGAGTCAAACTTTAAAATTGCATAAAATATATTTTGATAAACATCTTTTTCTTGAAGAATTTAAAAGCAAACACAAAAAATATTAAATACATGTTTAGGCGTGTGCTTAAGTTTATAGTCATTAAAATTTATTATGATTTGCTAAATATATTTTTCTAATAATAGCTTAAATCAATTTGTTTTGCTATATCTGTCATAAGTTATTTTAAGAGGTATAACTCATTTGAAAAGTTTGTCTTAATTGCGAATAAGCAATTAAATTTTGACTCATCTCATTAAATATTTGCAATTTTTAAAGAATTGTATGCAATATGTTTTATCGATAAAGCTATAAAATAATATATGCCATAAATATTTTTTTATTGGCAAAAAAATTGCTGACTCGCGAGTGAGAAAGGAAGTCATACGCGAAAGCAATGAATAATTGAATACTTAAGCGAAAATGTTTTTAACTCCTAACTTAAAAACAGTTTTATTTACATAATTATATTGTAGTTAAAGTAAATTTATCTCATCACAGCATTGAGGCGTCAATTTAAAAGGCAATCCGTTCAGTGAAGTTAGATTGAGATCAACTCGTGATGTTTGCGTTTCCCATGCATTCAGATTTATCAGGAAAGCCGTTCAACAGAATAATGACAATTTTAACAGACGAACAAAATCGAGACCAACACAGTAACGCGTAAAATATTCGTTATTAAATATTTGCAAAAACTAAATGCCGAATACATGTATCAGAGTTGGCCAACAAACTGGTTGCCACTCGACGGCCTTGAATGGCGCGAAACAAACAGTTAGTCCATTAAGAAAAGAATATTAACTTCGATTTCAAGTTAATGGCAATTTCCTGGTAAACGCCTCTTTGCCATCACAACCATTAACGGCTTGATTGGGTCGACCAAAAAAGCGAAATCATTAAATAGGAAATGACTAATTATGACCAAACACTCGAACCGATACGAGTCCCGCAATGATTATGGCATTCTTGTGTAATCGCTATGATTTCACTGTTACGCGAAAAATGATTTGGTCGTCAAATCACGACAACAACAACTTCTAGTTAGTCATCAAAATTTCCCATATTTTTCCATTGAATTAATTTGTAATTAATATGAATTTATTGTCATTTAGACAATCCATTGTTTATTATCAGAAATGAAATTACAATTGAATAGAGTGACACACAAATGTGAAAAGATATGCGCATAAAATTAATGTTAAATTATAATTTAGTTGTCACTAAGCATGTACTGTACGGCATCGTTTCAATTCATAAGCGATTTTTCATTAATAAAGATGACTTTTCAGCTGTTGTTGTGGCAAACATTTGACGGCAAAGAAGTATACAGACTGTATAATATGTATTAACTTTCAGGTTTTATTTTATTAATGGTAATAAACGCGTAAAATAAATTGAGTACACAAAACACGATTTGCGGTGCATTAAACTTATAGAAAATTTGAATTTCAAATAAAATACATTTCAATTGCGTAATAATGATATTCGTGTCATTTTTTTGCTGAAATAAAGCAACATTTAACCCAAAGTTTTGTAAATTTCGTATGACTGCTCGACAATAAAAATGCTGAACCGGTATTTCAATTAAGAAAAGTTAGATAATGTAATAAATACATAGCAAAACGAGACAATAGTTTCGTGCAAATTGTTGCCGACATATTCGCCTTGACATCCATTTAGACCATATTAGAGTTATTAATCGAAATATGCGATTAAGACAGGCATTAAACAACCATATAGTGCATGGCTTGCTATGATTTCAAGTGAAACGATACACATATTACCGACGAGTCAGACCAGAACTGCTGCTTAACAACAGCAGAAGCAATTCTATGTGTGCGCCCATGAAGGGTATGAAGAGTATGAAGAGTGTGACTCTTATGCCTTAACCCCCGACAGAGTAGTCAATTATTGCGGCTCAGCATTGGCTCAAAGCGTTGTGCTATTATTTTTTTGTTTCTCCGCTGTTGTTCTTTGGCTGTGGTGAACGGCAAACTGGTTTGCGTCTACGCTGAAGTTCAACCTGTTTCAGTTGATCGCTCTCTGCTCTCCCATTATAGAGACTCAGCCGACAAGTCGTTATCTCGTTTCTCTCTCTCCCTCTCTTTCTGTTCAAACCTGTAGTCCTCGCTAAGTGTGCAAACTATGCAAAGCCTGTATGTGTGCAAAGCGATGAGAGAGCAGTAGAAGAGAGCGTCCGTTGAGGTGAATCGCCCGCAAACGCCTGTTTCGCAGCGATCGCTCAGTTATTGCTCGCAATCGCGAACAGTCCGCCACTAATGCTGTTGTCTGTGTTCGCCACTCATTCGCTCGTCTCTAGTGATCCAAATTATTTGATTACACACTCGTTAGGCCTGAATGTCAACGAATAGGTTTGATTATTGTTGTTATTGTTGTTGTGCTCGCAAACCGCTAATCACAGCCATCAATGCTGGCCTTACTTAGATGTGCCTCAAACTGATCCACTCTTACTTCGTCTCAATCATTGTTGTTTGTCTTATTAGCGAAACATATGAGTGATAGTCTCAATCAAGATGTCGACTCTCTTCAGATCTGCTTTTGGCTCATTTGATGGCCAGTGATATGGCGTTCAGAAGTGAATGAATGCGTTTCATAGTGTAATCACAAGCGAATCGCTGTTTGCTAAGCGTGTTGTGAGTGGCGATGCCTTTGTTTCGACACAAGTGCACACTTATTGTGATATTAAACATATTGTATTTACACAAATCATATTGTGATAAACCGGATATTTGTTCGGGCAGTTCAGTGACGGCCGTCGAGAGCGTCACGTTTCTCGACGGCGTTCACCGATATTTCGTCAGTAGTGGCGCATATTATTGGTTCGCCAACAAAACAAGTGATTTGCCGTCGAGTCAGACCGCCATTGAGATACCGCATGGCTTCAGTGCGGACGCGGCCCTCATTAAAGGTTAGTCACGCCTCGACTCATGCCTGCGTCTCGATGTGTGTCTAATTGTTTGTCTCTATTTGCAGACACTCGCCACTGCGCTAATGGTCAGTACGGGCTTCTTCTCATTCAGGTAACACTACTAATGGACAAATGTTTAACTCACTGTTGAGTATTATTATTAGTTGAACAAATTGTGGATTAAATGTGTAATCGTTTAAATGGTTCGTTAAAATTGCAGACAACTGTCTGAAAGTAATCGAACCGAAATTTCGATGATTGATAAGCCATATCCACACCCAGTTTATGAATTTGCTTACAAAACACGAACCAAAGTCGTTATTAACATATTTTTGTTTTGAAATTTAAGTACAAAATTGGGTTTTACTTCAGTGGCAGTAATAAGTTATTAAAAGCTTTGCTTTTACGAAAATATTTCGAGTTTTGAAAACTTGCTTTGAAAACTATTCTAAGGTGACTCTTGTTTACGTTAGTGTTTGAAATTACCTTTTTATACGCAACATTTAGAAGCGAGACATCGGAACCGACGAAGAAGAGTGGCAAACAATGCTCTACACTCTGAAAGAGTGGGGCGAAAACGGCACCGACAGTGGCGAGTGGGACAGACCCGTGCGGATCGCGCACTGTCGCCGAGAGTCGCGAGTGTGCACCACATCTGATAAATATTTCGCTACTATGAGTTTTGATTTCAAGCGATCTCTAGACGCGGCGTTTGGTGTGATAGGAGAGAACGCATACTTCATACAAGGTCTGACAACAGTAACAGTTAGTTCTCCTCTTAACACATAAATATTTCGCCAGACGTATTGAGTAGCTCTGAGTAGTGAGCTTTGGAGCGGAAAATTTTTTTAACCCCTAATCTCTTTCATGACTTATTTACGAAGCCGTAAATTTTTAGTTGGATATGGGAGAAGAGAATTCCATGCGAAACAGACATTTAATGGTTAGGTTTGAATTTCGTAAAACTGTTCTAAAAATTTCGCTCATAACCAGTTCCGTGAGAGCACTCAAGTACTGCATTGTATATCGACAAAAGAATTAGAACTATTAGAGAAGAAGTGATAATAGAAATGCTGTTATATTTAGTGCTGGCAGTTATATAATCTTATGAATTATGTTTCCCAACAATTTTTTCCCAGAACTTTCTCATTTAATTTGATCACAATATAGTCTTTATATTCTTAAAGTAATATTTTCATATTACGAATTTTAGGTTCTTTAATATATAACGTGACGTACAAAAATCGCTGCATCGACAAGACGTACACCGATGTGATCGTCCAACAGCCGGCATACATCAAGACCACAGTCACGGCCGCACTCATTGAATCGGAGAAAATTGTTTTATTCGATCGCGAATATTACGTGGAGCTCAACGATGGCCTGCAGACGAGCGAAAAACAATTGTCGAACTGGGCTCAGACGCCCAACAACTACTTCAAAGCTTGTCCGCCACTGATGGGCAGATTGGCGTCAATATTCAACGATCTATTTCACGACTCCAAAACTAGATCGGTGTCCATATTAGCCGTGACTTTCGTGGCAATTATGTGTTTGTTATTTATTGTTGCCGTATTGGCATTTGTTATTTGGCTGAGTTTGAGGCGGAAAAATATGCGATTAGCGAACGCCAAAACAAACGCCGAAGATATTCGTGATTCTCCGCTACACGAACAGCGTTTGCTCGGCAACGATGTCCAGAAAGAGAACAATTGTGACAATAATAAAAACTCTAACGATAAAAAACAAGTAAGAACACGACTGCAGACCAGTTGCTAATTGTTAACATTGACTGTTTTTATGTGTTATTTACGGTTTAATTCATCATTAAATAATGTCGTTGTTTGATTCACTATTGTTACATCCTATGCACTAATTGTTTTTAGAGCTATTTTTGTAATTGTTTTGCATTAAAAGATTTTTAAAATGTAAAATTAAATAAATTACATACCATTATTATACAGTATTTTAACTAAGCTTACAGAACACCATTTTAGGTATAAATTTATTGATTTTAGAATAATTAATACAATATTTAATGACCAATTGTAAGCTTTAAACTATTTATATTGAAATATTCAATTCATACAGTATTGGTTTTAACATAAATTATTAAAAGACCAGAATAATCATGTATTTTTTAATATGTACTGTAGATTAGAATGTATAGTAAGTATTATTTTAAATATGTAAAATAGTTTCTATTAAATTTATTTCATTGTAATATTTAAATTATTTTGAATTATGAATTACAGATCTCTGATTAAGCTTATAAAGTTAAGTTTAAATAAAGATTTTTTTATTAATTACTTGATCAATATTTTACTTTTTATTTACGATTACAAATACTTTTATTTATTAAAATTAATTAAGTTTAATTTAACAACTTCTTATTTCTTAAATTTAATAAATTTATCTATATTTTGAACGAAAAATAAACTTATTTTATAGGCATTGTTTGAATAATTTATTTATTAAATTCTAGTATAAATTCAATATAAAACATAAAATCTCTGCAGATATTTTTATGGACTTTTTATGCAATTATTATTTGGCAAAAAATGTTTTAATAACTTATTTTATATCTTTAATTATTGTTAAAATTATAAATTTCAGATTTCTTATTATGCATTAATTAATAATTAACTTAATAAATTTTCATAATCTATTCAAAAATATTCTAAAGTAAATATAAAAGTTTTCTAAATAGTTATAACATTTATTCAATTATTCTAACATAATTTTATTCTTATAATTGATTAAACCTTTAAATTTAAGAAAATTATTGAATTTTATTTTATGAAATAAAATATTAATGATATTTTGTATTTACGACGTCAATTATTAATTGAGATGAGGTAGCGTTTTATTATCTAATTATAGAATTGATAAATACAAGTTACTGTTTAATTATATATTGCCTAATAATTGATATATTCAACATTTAATATATAAATCATTTCATTTGGTATAATTATTATGCAAATTTTATTGATACAATAACTGATATGTGATAATATTTAGTATGTCTAATATCTTCTTTATAATAACTTATTAAAATAATTGATTGTGTGTTAGTGCGTGAGTTTACAAACTAATATAAACTATATATATAAACTTATTAATAAACTATGTAATAAACTATATATTTATGGAAACACTTTGTGAAAAGTACTGTTTATACATTAGCGCCCACTCGTGTTTAATGACAACTTTCGTTGGATTGACTTTATATAAGAAGTTAAACGTTTTCCGATTGTGACTTAAAATATTTATTAATCAAAAATCTTAGATAAATATTTAATTTAATTAATGTAAAAACTATATTTTTTAATCTTAAAAAAATTTCCAAATATGGCATAAATGATTTCAAAGATTTATTAAATCATAAAATACAATACTATTAGTATTAGTATTCAATAGTATAATTAAGTTATTCTAAGTTCTATTCCACTTTATTAAATCTTAAATCAAAAGTTTTAGTTTTATAATAAATTGCTTTTTTTAGTATTTTCAAAACTTGATTCTTATTTTATTGAATTTTTAAAATTAAATATTATTTCTTTCATATCATTATAATGCATATTCTTATAGCGCATATTTTTAAACAAAATATATTTTCTAAATCTATAGCTATTTCAATGTATAGCCTGAATTCAATACATGAATTCAATAACTAAAAAATTAGTATTGAATCATTTTTAAATAATAATAAATTATTTACAAAAATCAGATTAAATTACTATTATCGACGATTTCAATAGTCATATAAAATTTCTAAATTGCGTTATTTTTGCTTTAATTATCGGGAACAAAGTTATTCATGCAAATATATAATTAAATTCAGATGAAAAAATGAAGCATAAATAATGATCTGATTGAATCTGATATAATAAGTATATTTAAAAAATAATTTTATGATATAATGTGAACTAAAAGTAACTTATATAAGTTTTAACATTTGAATTAAACATTGTCCCAGAATACACAAGCACTGATTATAAATCAAATTTAAAGAATTTTTATGATAATAGAGAGTTATAAAATTAATTTTTTTTGTTCATTCTCCCAAATGTTTTAAAATATTTTGTTTTAAGATAATAGGTTTTTTATATAAGATATTGAAAAAATTATATAATGTAAT
>JAQIYA010000733.1:0-17277 GCA_034699355.1 Microtritia minima
TTTTGAATTTAATTTGTTGCACACAAAGTTCAATAAAATTGAAAATCATATAAAATTACAAAACGTAACACAACGTAACATCGAAACACACGTATACCAGTGTATACCATATATGTTCGACACAAATGTCTGTAACCCAATGCTGGTTAAGGCAAGTTTAAAGAAGGGAAAATTAATTGAAGAGTATATGTTCCCACATTTTGTTAAAATGTCTTTCTAGTCATAGCTATAAATACAGTTTACGAAGTCTCGGATCAAGACATTAGGGAATTGATTATTGTATTTTTATTCTCTCCTGCTTTTCATTTTTCTTCTATGAAATTCGATGCCATAATGGCTTCATTTGTATTCATCATTGACAGCGAATTGCGATAGAGTTAGAAAAACGAAATACGAATCATTGTGAATAGATTTTTTGCTATACTCTTGTGATTTGCAAAAAAGCGAGAGATTTGTCTCGAGTATTATGTTTCCTCTGTTAGCCTTTTTAAATGTCACGTTTGCCACCGAACTATCGAGAATTAAAACTAATTTTATTCGTTCAATCATGAACACGCTTTGCGTAACTCGATATAACTGTAGGCATTCTTAATTAATAGTTACAGATCTAAAGTTTTTTCAAGAGTGCTCTGGCTTTGGGCTAAATATTTCTAATTATTTGCCCGAATATGAGTTACGATGAGCTTTATTTTGGGCAAAACGACTTGTGTTGGCGAATAATTTCTGGTTTGATGTGATATTCTCGGCACGTAATTATTGAGCAAATTATAAGCTATGCTTTAGTTCTTATCCTTGTTAGACATCCTCGCGGGTGTGTATCAAATGCTGTCTGAAACTGTTTGAGAGGACGGACGCCAAACAAACTGCTATTCAGCGCCTTTTAATGATTTGATGTGACAAAATAAAATAAAATAAAACTACTGAATCGCTTTGTCAGTTAGTTTGAGACTGCGATACTGCCAACCATTGTCTACCACTGTCTACCCATAAGATAGGCTACACTTCGATGCGAACAGTTTAGATTGATTTCTCACGCACATAGCACTCAATTGATTGAAGTTAAAGCCGTAAGCATCGAGAGATAAGGCGTCCATTCTTAAACATGATATCTTTTATCAGTTCAACTTTGTTAGCATGTATTCTGGAGTTACTCGCAAATGAAACTGTTTAAGAAAAAGTCGAAGCAATAGTTACTTTATATCGATTTCCAATATGTGAGAATGTCATCTCTAATGATAAACGCGGTGACACTCGTGACCGATGGCACTCGGCTTTAAGCCCTGAAGGGCATAACTCTGCCTTAAATCCTTTGCTCTGAGTTGAAGAAATATTAGAAGCCGTAGCGAAACACGTCAAAAGTCAAACGCAATTGCAATTTCACTCATATAAGGCATACACAGGCATATACAGCATAACTGTGTTGGAAAAGGAAACTAAATCCGCGACAAATGCATCTATTAATTCAGGCGTTTTCACTGAATAGCGTGTATATCACGGAAGTGAAGATTTTACGACGCTATGTATTAACATAAATCTTTATGTCATTTATGGCGACGAGTCTCAATAAAAGTGTAACCGCTATGGCCATCACATCGCGAGTTTGTCTAATCCTTCAGACGGCACTTCTTTTTTTTGTCATTCAAAATGTAAGACATCGCACAAATTTTGTGCTCTTTTATGTGACACATCGCCGAAATTTCGACTAACAATTTGAGGGAAACGCCCAAAATTGTGTTCATACGAACCATTTATTTTCTCGTCCCAAGTTTGAGACATTTGTTGTTTACGCAATAAGTTACTTAACACTTGATGTCAGCCATAAATCCCTAAATTGGCACTTGTGTACCAATAATGTAAATCTCGTAAAGCTTCAAGTTTTGGGCATAAAAAGAAGTGAATCTAAATGAGACAATTCGTTGCATTAATTTTTTTGCTATATTTGTTCTCATCGTCAAAGTTTATCTTTCGTTTTTTTTTCTGCGACAAGAATCGCAACAAATGGCTTATAGTTTTAGTTAGGATTTGCCAAAATAACTTTTATATGTATGCAACTGTGATGACTGATAAAAGGTTGACGAAAATTGATGAGCAGCCAATTATTGGAGTGGTCGACGATATATATTTCTTTAAAGTTTTCGATTCTTATCGAGTTTATTGATGTTAATTGCGATTTGGCAGTGAATGCCAGTGAATGGCTGTCTATAATAGAGTGGAAACGCTCGAGAATTTAGATTTGAAATTTGATTTGAAGCGAATCTTATCGCAGAGGAGTTGAGTTGTCCGTAATTAAAATTGAAAACAAATCTATTATTGGGTTAGATGTTTGCTGGAAGAGGTAACATGTGATTGAAGAGTGCAGATGTGCAGAGTTTGGCATCGCATCACATCCCATCACATTCATATATCCGCTCCTCATCACCATTCAGTTTCCAATCCATTGAATTAAAACAGTGACTCTTTGATGACAATAAAAGCTTTTGCCTCATCTCTTCCTTACCTACCATTCGCCGTCAACATAACCGTTGAACTGCTGGCAACAGTCTCGTGGACGACTTGAGTTCATATTTAGAGTGAAATAGGACTGATTTTCGACGGCAATGAAGGAGAATGAAGGCGAATATTGGTAGAGTGAGAACAGAGCCGGAAACGCAAAAAGATGTGATGCGTGAAACCGCATCAAAGGGAGTCTCAAGAAAAATGCTGAAAACGAGCGCAACAAAGCGACCCAAAACGCGCACCACTGCCGAAATTTTCTAAAAATAAGAGGAAATTTAATATATCTCACGCGTATTTTGCGCTTTGAATATTGCACTAAATTTTTGTTTATTTAGATATGCAAAGAAGCATTTACGCGAAACATTTAAAATTTCAGTGCTTAAACGTAGACATCAATGTAGTCATTAGTTGGGCGAGCATTATATTCCAACTTACTATCAAATCTATTTCGGTGGTGGTGTACATTCAAAACTATATCAAAATAGTAAACATTTTTAACATAACTCTCAGCACACATAATGACTCTTCTGTGCACTTCTGTATTTTGCCAAAAAAAATTCGGATTAAGATTTCTAGTTTTTCTTTCGAGTATAAGCTATTGAATAAGTTCGAGCAAATATTTGATAGTCAAACAAATGCGCTTTATTTGCAATATTGCGGCGCTATTATGGCAGTTGAATGCGAGCCGATTGCGAGTCGACTGCCAGCTATGTGCGAGTGGATGACACTCCTAAGTGCCATTCGGCTGACCGAACAGACCCAATACACCAACACCTACGTTATACCGCACCTGCAGTGTGCGTCTAAACCTCCTATTCATCGTTATCTAATGTCAAAACAAACACGTTAAGTAAATGCAACTTTTGCGCTATTCTTGGATTTGTCGTCTGCGAAATGTTTGTGCGCTTTATTTCGATTTATGGCTCGCACGCCAAACCAAACCACACATACACGCACTTATTTATTATTTCGACTCGAGTCTAATACAAAGGATGCATGCATTTGATAATTTATAGTTTTCTCCACTGCGAGAACAACGAAAACCTTATACTAATTAAAGATTACTGAATTCTCACTTATAGCACATTCTTCTATTTATTTGTTCACTCACTTCATTTGTGTTACTCCAATAATTTATTATAACCAAAAATAATTTGCTCTGCATTTAAATCAATGTCGACATTTCAATGCATGTAAGCTTAAAATTTGATATTAAACAAAATTATTGGCGCAAAATTGCTTACATTATTGCTTAAATTATATTATAAATAAAAAATACTTTTATTCTTAAATTTTTCAAAAAAAAATTAATGAAATATTATCTATTTCTAAGTACTTTAATATCTAATTACTTAAAAACCTGTTTGTAATAAAAATTAATTACTCTTAAATTTCAAGCAAAGCTTACAATCTCTACCCATATTTTAGATTAAAACTTGCCATTTAATAAATAAAATGTCACAACACGGCTCTATTCATATTAGAGCGGTTAAGCGTGATTCGCCACGCTTTAGTTCGCCACGTCTTACGCTTACTATTAGTTATTAACCCTTACAAATCTTTTCAATCAGTTTTTTTGTTATTAAAAATTATGAATTATGAGTAAAAAATCTTTTGCCGCGAGTTTACTAATCTTATATTAATGAATAGATAGTAAATATATGACGAATAGATTGTAAAGATAAACTTGATTTCAGTTACGGCTATCCATTTATGGCGAATGCAATTTTAATTTTAACATTTTTTCAAATAAAACAAATGACAAGTAAATTGAGTTTACCTTTACTTATGAGGCCATAAGTTATATCGTAAGTGGGGGTAAATTAAAAGCTTTTACCAGTGAAACAAACGTGAAACAGAGAGACAAACCGTTTTCGCAACATTGTTAATCATATTCTACTCGCTGGCAAACGAGAATCCCTCTCATATCACTCACCAGGCGTTAAAAATATGAGCATTTTTTTATTTGATGGAATTAACGCACTAATGAGAGCCTCAATGAGAGCCTCAATGAATGGCCTGCACTATCTTAATGGCATCCCTTCTCTCATCATAAAGGAATTTAATTCTTTAAGAAGCTGTCAGCACACTCTGGTTCGTCATATTTGCCAGCATAAGGCATGCTTATAGGGGTGCCATTGATTGATTGAAGCGAAAAATGCAGACCAGATAACTCGCCGTACAATCTATTTGAGGTGAACAATGGGATAGCGCTCCGCAAATATCAATCACTATCTATTGAGGCATTCAGATAGGAAGCCCTTCATTATAATTGGCCAATCGCTACATTTGTATTGTTAGTTATCAGTGCAACACATTATGAGGGCCATGTAATCACCTCTGCCTACAATACCACTGTAATCAATGTTGTGATTATTGTTGCGATTATTAAGACAGCACTAACTCGGTGTGAGTTGGCTTATACTTATCCGTTTCTTATAACTTATGACGTGATTTGATGGCAAATTTTCTATTAATAAGTTAGTTTAAAGTTAGTTTATTAGTAGACTTCAAATGTTATTTATTAGTTTATGCACGATTAAGCTTAAGCTTAATTTATAGACTCTTGATTTCTGTTTATAATATTTGCAATTTATTATTCGTTACGTGCAAAGCCATGTGAAAATCGTTTGTATCGAATCGTTTGTTAATCTTACATGTCATCACTTGATGAATGCAGAGTTTGCTTCCAAATCATTAATCCTTATCATGTCATTTGAATCTATAGAAATGTATCACATAAGTCAAGTGTCGTAATTAACTTATTATTGAAGTTAATAAGCGTTGCAGTCTAACAATGAAGCAATGCTCGCACTTTTGCCACTTTTATTACGAAACCACGATATTAGGGATGTTAGAAATTGAAGACTTATGCGATGCCGGCCATACCAGCAAATATTAAAGATGATGTGCGAACGTCTTACGCAAACATTGTGTACAATGATATAAATGCGCATTTCGTGCCTTTAGGTTAAATTGCAACTTTGCTCGCGAGTGAGTGATTTCTCAATATTAGGGATAACTTAAGTTATTTTTCTTGCATTACTTTTCATAAACTTTTGGACAGTTGCCTCTGGGAGTATTGATTTAGCGATGAAAACCTTACTTTATATGATTATATTTGATAACTACGTAACTGCATAATGGTCTGCATAATGGACAATATATCTGCTCAAAGCATGTCTATTGAGTAACTGCACAATTATGTTACTCTCCTTAATTGGATGTCTATCAGTGTTGCTGCTAATGCATGCATTATATTGCCTATCAATAGGAAGACATAGTGTCAAAATATGATGTGTTACACCTATTGAGTGAGATGTTTTCGTTAGTGTTTCAGTTTGCGTTCAGAGTAGTTGTGCTTTTCTTTCTTTAGAATAATATTTTACATTACTTAACTTAAGCACATTTCTTATCTGTTTTCAAATAAAATTTCTCGCTTTACATGGTTCGCAACATTAACTTATATCTGTTTCATCTGCTTTCGATTATCTTTTTTTTGTTTTAGATATAATTATGATTAATGAATGATAATAACGTAGCGGAGGTTAATTATAAACGTGCTTAAAGTGAAGCGGATGTTTCTTAGTTATTATAGACTCTAATTAAGGCAATTGTAAATAAACATTTAATCGCCTAAAAAATGTTAATTTTGCTATATTTCACGCTTTGTTATATATTATAGCTGTGACCGACATTATATAACATAAGCTCTTTATGGACATTAATTAATCTCTTAAGCATTCAAATCTGAGATGAATTTATGGCTTTATTGAACTTAATTAAATAAAAACAATTTCGAAATGAATAATCTTCTCTGATTCTCTCATCATTTTTTGAAGAATTAAGAAAGAATTAAATTATTTTAGTTTACATTTTATTAGTGTTTCGTTTTATAAGCTAGTAATTTAAAATATTCCGCCATTATATAAATGCAGTTTACTTTGATGTTAACTTCAAATGACGGCTTGTTAGATAAAATTATGATAAATCTCAAGTAAAGATTACTTTTATCTGCAAGTATTTTTAGGTTTTTAGGTTTTACTTATTTTAATACATATTTACATAAATGTAATATCGATAACCATTGAACTGCATTAATGGTCAATTATGCAGTATTGACTGACTTATTTTAATGATGATTCTCTATTACCCCCACTTTAGCAAATGTAATACATTTTTTATTTTTATTAAGTTCGAGCCTAATGGACACATTTTTTTGTTGATTTTAAATAGTACTGCATTTTAAAATGAGAGTTGAATAAATTATTCGTTAGTAAATAGAAAAAAAATCGGAACACAGTTCACTACTTTGCGAAATTGATCTGAAAACGTAATTTACAAGAATGCACTTAAATGCGAAATGCACTTCTTTTTATCACACGGAGAGACATGCAAGACATATGCCGAGTTGTAAAGGCAAACGAAAGGCGCCTTTCAAAGACGTTGAGGTGAAAAATATTGACGCCGTTTGTTCGATACATTTACTTGGAGTTACTTGAAGTTAGTTGACATTTTCGTTTCGAGTTTATTAGCCAAAGAGTCATATTTAAGTTGCTTTGAATACTCGAAAATAACATAAATTTCTGCCTCTAATGGCATCGTAGCATCAAAGTCAGCCATTGCTTTAGCCTCTCGTACTGGGATAGTCTCATACATAGTCTCCCGAAAGACGTGCAGTAAGTGCGACATAAGTTGTTGCAAACTTTGGTTGTTTGGCTGGCATTACCCAAAGCGTTACGAAACTGCGTAAATCACTCGGTGGGACAATAAAACGAAAAGAGCAAAACCAAAACTGTTTTATGAACACCCCGTCGACGCAACTCATTGAAAATGCTAAAACGATTCATTGCCACCCTATGTTACCTTTCCTTGTCTGTAACCGAAAGCAAAAAAATATTATTCTTCTCTATGCGTCTGTAGCCGTCTCTGCATTTTATGTGCGACTTTCAAGCATTTCTTTTACAAAAAATTTCTTAAGCCATCCGATATTGTTATGATGCAAAGTATTTGAAACATAGTCTCTCACGCCAATAATAGCACCCTTTGACAATATTTATGCCTCTTTCTTGGTGGTCAAGTTTGTCAAGTTTGTCAATTTTGAAGTACTCTCGTTATGCTGTATATCAATAGTTTGTTTTTCTTTCATACAGACTCGTAAGCATTTATTTAATTTGCTTTATTTATGCTTAATGTTGATTTTAGTCGGTTGAGTAAACTTGTAAACCGTAAAATTTCTATAATTCAGATCATTTGTCAACATTTAAAACTAATTGCGAAAAGGCGTAATAAAACTCAAACTTCTATGCTTATGAAGCAGTTTTATGAAATTTAATTACATTATTTAATTATAATAATAAATGGTTTGAATTGTGAGTTAATTTATTGCCTCAAGTAATAATTTTTAAGCAAATTAGTTTTTGGTCATAACTGATATCACTCATAATTGGCAAACGTCTTAAACTCAATCTATTATTTACTGTTAAACTATGATAATTTTAAAATATAATTATATTATAAGTAAAGCGGTAACAAATTCTTGCGCAAAAATTATTATTTCTCTGTGAAAACAGATTAGACAATAGAAAATGTTCTCTTGGCATGAGAACCAAAACGAAATTAGGCTTTAAGTTATTTTAAATTTAATTTTAATGCTTAATCAAAACAATTAGTTCCTCCCTTACAATTGTGTTATACTTAAGTAAAATAAGTTATTTAAAACTAGATCACTGACAGTCTCACTAAATATTAAAATTCATTATACATACGATTAGCTCTTATGTCTTTACTTTATTGTAAATTCATGTATAACTTTTAGTTATGGTTTAAGCTATAATTTTAACAACTTTATTGAATTACATTTGTATAACTAGTAAATAATTATAAAGTATAAATAGATTTTAGAAAAGAATTACATATACGCTATTTTCAGGTTTAGTTATAATTTAGAAAGTTTTTCCAAGAAATTTCTAAGTTCGCAATTTAGTGAGTATTAACATCCAAATGCAATAAATATAACCTTAAATATTTAATTATTTTTCAATACACTAAAATATTTTTACTTAAGACATGTGCTCTTCGTTAGATTCGGTCTCAAAATTTTTTATTCACAATAAAAACTTAAATTTGTTTCAAAGGTTTGAATAATAACTTATTGATTGTTTAGGTATCGCTATTAAATGCATTAATTGGTCGTTAAACTTTTTTATTGCTAATATCTCTACCAAGACATGGTTAGTGCTAAAAATTAAGTGCCAATTGACCAAAATTTTACAACAAATACAAGTGATTTTTCAATATTTAGTTTGACAACTACAACATTTCAATTAAATTCAGCATTTTTGTCAAAGTATAACAACAAATTTTATTTAAATTTAACGGTCATGTTTTATAGCTTTTATGCTTTTGCATTAGCTTTAGAACACATAGTTTTCAATTTATTTGGACTGATATTTCTTATCAGATATTTTAAATACTAAATACGATAATATAAAATAACAGATAAGTTATCATTGTATTAATTTAATAAAAATTTTATACGAAATGATAATAATGAACGACTTGTTCAAATTACTAAAATGCATTGATTGTATAAATTTAAGCATTTTTAAAACACAAAGTTATTGTTATGTTTTGCTATTTTTGTTTTTACTGACGCCTAACAGTCAGATATATAAAGCTTTGTCTTTAAACTGAAATACTTGTAACTAAAATACCACATTCTTTATCATTTGGTCCAATAGTTATCTAACAAATATATAGTTATTCTACAGTAGATAATTAGCTAACCTCAAAAAGTTATTAAATATCAAATCTGTTAACTTTAATTTTTACCCGACATGTAATTTATGTAATTTTGTATAAAAATTTTAATAAGAATTTACATATATATGTCACAAGCATTTATATCAACTGAAATTGTAAGCCTCTGTCATGTGCTACTATTCAGGCCATATTAAATCATTAAAGGTTTTTTATCTTATATGATGACAAATATGTTTGAGAATTAATAAACTCTGGAAGAAATAATAAATTTAATATTTTGATCAATCTGTGCCGAAAAATTCATAAATTATTAGTTGAGTTATTAATTTGCAATATTTAGATGATATCTATCGTATTTTTAATGATCTTCTTATCACAAATGATCGCTAAAGTTTTTGTTGAGAATTGTAAAACTTTTCTTAATCTATCATTAAAACATAGTTTCAGAAAAATATACTAACAATTTATATTAATTAATCACATTTAGTAACTTTCTTATAGCATATCGTAAGAATTTCCCAAATAAACTTATAATTTAAAGTATATTTTTAAAATTACACTCTACACACGCATATGTATAAAATAATAATATTACTATAAAATACAAGGATATTGTTAAAGCCGAGCACATTATAAATAAGTCAAATAAACCCTTTGGTATAAATGCGAAAAGAGAAGCGAAATGTTATTTTGTTTGGGGCTAAACGAGAGGTTTGAAGACGTGTAAACAATGGAAGAAATGACGAGAAAGATAAAAGTAACTGATCCTGTCATTAGACCGCGCAACACAAAACTATAGTGACTTAACTCGGGGTATATTATATAAACCGAAAAAATAGGACATCATTATCGGGAAAATCTCTTTAAGGTTTATTGCAACGCGTGTATGATTGGAGATGTTTAAGTCAGAGCAGAGCTCGTGTTTGCCTAACTTTGGCCAACTTTTCTCGCTTTTCTCGCTTGTCTTTGCGAATTTCGCTCCTCTTATCAGTTCTCGCAATCCCTCTCTTTCTTTCGCTATTTTTCTCCATAATATCTCAGGCATTATGAGTGCGGCGTGAGTTACAACTAAGAGATGTATAAAATTGCGTTCGTTTCCAAGCGGTGGTCATTTCTTTAGATGAGTCGTGGCTTTAGTACAGCCTTGAGTCGAGGCTTTGGTGTGGGCTTCGCTTGGGTTAAGCAAAGGCAGAGCCAATGCTTGCACGCAGTGTTGGCGAGACGAGCATTGAATGCATTGACTAGCGTTCACTAGCGCTGACTAGCATTGACTACGGCGAGCAAATTAAAGGCATTGTAACCGTAAGCCAATTCTTTGGGCTTAGGGTGGCATACTTGGTAAATGGCTTTCTGAGGCGTTCATATAATGGCAGGTCATTAGAGATTGCAGTCATTTGGCTACCCTTCACTCCATCCCCGGTGTGTTGTCATGTAATGGGTGTGTGTCTAACATTTTTATGCATTCGCAAAGATGTTCGCAGAGATGAAGACCATACAAATTCTCATCATAATAAAACCCACACATTTGGCGATGCCTTTACTAACTTAATATACCACACTTTCATGAATAATAATAATAATAGATTGCAAACTCTTATTTAAACATTTGTTGCGTTTATCAATTCATTTCTCGCCAAACGTTCAGATAGTCTGACGAATTTGAAAAGAGGCATCATTTGCGATGAAAGCTGAAACTTGCAAAGCGTTGTCAGACATGCTTAAGACATACACGTCTTGGGCAGTACAACACAGTACAATGCATTACATAACATCGCACTCGAAACGAATTATTGCAATTAAAGCCGAATACTGGGATTGGCATTATCATAGCTGAGCGGCGAGGATATGAAGTACAATGTAGTTAACAAACTTAACAAACTCGAGGCACTCCAGTGTTAAGCAATTTTAAATGACTTAAAAGCATTTAAATTGCGTAATACTTGGATTAACGCCACGAAACACTCGAATTGCATTAATTGATTGATTATTTAAGGCGCTATCTTTGGCATGCATGCAAAACTCAATCTACATCTCGCGCTTCAGTAGCGATGCATTTCACATGCATTTCTCACACATAAACCAAAAACTGTCAGTTTCGCTGACACTCTACAGGCTTTATTTTATTAATTATCTCGCTTTGCGCTATGTTTGAAATTTTATAATTGTTTTCATTTTGAATAATCATTTCGGTTTCGCTCTGTTGTAGTGCTTCGCGACGAGTTCAAAGTGATGCCAAAGAACGCAAGGGTGGCGTCGGGCGAGACCGCAGTCATGGAGTGCGCGCCACCGCGTGGTTACCCCGAACCGGTCATTTCGTGGAAGAGGAATGGGGAGAGAGTGCAGACCGGCAACGGTCGCATTCGCATTGTTAATAACGGCAACTTAATGATTGCCGAAATAAGACCCGCCGACGAGGGAAGGTATCAGTGCGTCGCCGAGAATATGGTCGGAGTGCGCGAATCGCCACCTGCTCTGCTTAACGTTCAAGGTTTGCGTGGCTTGCCTTTACAGGCGATTAGTTGTTATGCATCATATTTGCAATATTCAAGTTAACGTACTTTTCCAGTCAAGCCATTCTTCATTCGAGGCCCCGAAGACGTGACAGCGCTGTCGAGCGAAAGCGTCGAATTTCATTGCAAAGTTGGCGGCGATCCCACACCGACTATAACGTGGCGAAGACAAGACGGCAAAATGCCGATCGGAAGGTACGGACACGAAGCCTGCTTTCATGACAGCTTAATAACAAAGCAAAACAAATCTCTATTTAGGGCACAAATACTTGAGGATAAAGCACTGAAAATAAGACACGTCACGCCTGCCGACGAGGGGGTACGCACTCACCGAACCATTATTTTGTTTGACTCAATATATAGACAATTATTAGTCGTCTCTACAATTCGAAACTGTTTCAGGTGTACATCTGCGAAGTGGAGAATCCAGTCGGCACTATCACATCCTCCGCAACACTTATTGTTCATTGTATGCAATCCTTTTGTCTGAATTCAACTCGAAAAACACAATCATTTGCTCACATTTTCTCACCAAATCTTGCATCCCTTTAATTATAGCGCGTCCAACATTTTTGGTAACACCAAAAGACCTACGAGTGCCTATCAATGGTGTGGCCAAACTCGACTGTGTCGCCGCTGGCAATCCTCCGCCGTCGGTCTTCTGGACGCGAGAGGGAAACCAAGTGCTTATGTTTCCCAGCAAAACGCACGGAAGGTTTTCGGTCTCCTCTGAGGGAACTCTAATCATATCTGGGGTCAGAAAAGAAGATCGCGGTTATTACGTATGCTCTGCGCTATCAGTGGTGGGCTCATCGATGGCCAAAGCGTACGTCGCCATCAGTGCCATCGCTGACGTGCCGCCGCCCGTCATCCGTTTGGGTCCGGCCAACCAAACGCTACCTCAAGACACGTCAGCTATGCTGCCGTGCGAAGCGTTAGGGACACCGCAACCCATCATCAAATGGCTCGTCAACAGCAAACCTGTTCCTCTTCATGAGCCAAGATTTCTGGTGTTGGACTCCGGAACGCTGCAAATCGATGGTAACCACTGTTTAAATATTTGGGTCCAACCAATTAATGCGATGTTTTGCATATACAGGTTTGCAACACAGCGATTCCGGCATTTATACGTGTATCGCTTCGAGCGAAAGCGGAGAGACGTCGTGGAGTGCGTCGCTTTCGGTTGAGTCGCCTCGCAATCCCAACATTATGTTTCACCGAATGCCTGACCCGTCGACGTTTCCCGGCTCGCCATCGAAGCCCACTCTCGTTAACGTCACCGAAACATCTGTGACGCTCTCGTGGCGTAAAATTGGCAGAACGGGCTCATCACCGCTCATCGGTTACGCAGTCGAGTACTACAGCAGTGACCTTCAAAGTGGTTGGACTGTCGCCGCCCATCGCGTCCCCAAAGAAATATATACGGTTCACAGTCTAAAGCCTGACTCGCGATATATATTTTTCATTCGACCGGAAAACTCTCACGGGTTGGGACCGCCGAGCGCTCTGTCGGACGAGATCCGAACGATGGGCTCGTCGTCGTCGCAATCGCTTCCCGAGTACGACTTGGACGAGGCCCGCATTCGGCTGAGCGCCTACTCTATTGAGCTGAAAGACGTTCGCGCCATAAGTGCGACCGCTGTGAAGCTCTTTTGGGACATTCAGGGCAGTCAGGAGTTCGTCGAAGGCTTTTACATCAGATATCGCGATCTGAGTAATGGCGGAACCGCTCAGAAGTACAATATGATGACAGTGTTGAACGGCGGCTCTTCGACGTACGTGTTGGCAGACCTGAGAAAGTTCGCCAAATATGAGTTCTTTCTCGTGCCCTTCTATAAGAGTGTTGAGGGAACGCCCAGTAATACTCGCACCGTTCAGACGCTCGAAGACGTGCCGTCGGCCTCACCCGACAAACTCAATGTCAAGATAAACAATTACACGAGCGCTACGATCGAGTGGTCGCCACCGCCGCCGCAACACAGAAATGGCAACCTTTTGGGATACAATATACATATTCTGGGAAACTCGTCATTTCTTCACTCAAACATTACTGTGAACGAGACCACAACATCGGTGACACTCTATAACCTGACCACAGGCGCCGTTTACAGTGTTCGTGCGCTGGCGTTCACGTCAGTCGGTTCGGGACCGCTGAGCGCGCCCACAGCTCTCCGAATGGACCCCAACCTGTTGTATTCAAAACAAGCTGACGAGCCGTCCACCAACTCTTTAGACGAATCGTACTTCGATAGCGTTGTCAAACAGACCTGGTTTTTAGTATTAGTATTTTTTATATTCATTGTGATCATATCAGTGGCGGTATTGGTTGTGGTGATGAAACGACGGTTAGCGTGGAAGAAGGCGTTGAGCGCGCACTTGACTGTTCCGCTTCACAAGGGAGAGGAAGTCGGCAGAGGAGGCTTCAATGGCAACGCCAGAGAAGCGCTTTGGATCAATCATGGCTGGAGACCGACCGACAAAGACAACGCGTCCAAACTGCTCAACAACTGTCAGTCGAGTGACGCCAATAATGGCTATTCGACCGCTTTCGCCGCCGATTATTGCAGTGTTGGAAACGCGCCCGACTATGCGGAAGTCGATACACACAATTTGA
Organism: Microtritia minima; assembly: GCA_034699355.1. NCBI lineage: Eukaryota > Metazoa > Arthropoda > Arachnida > Sarcoptiformes > Euphthiracaridae > Microtritia > Microtritia minima. The sequence goes on from JAQIYA010000733.1 coordinate 14,386, forward strand.
CCACTTTTTATAAGAAAGAGGCCTCTTATCCGAAATCAGTTCCTGAGCCGTACGCCACCACCACTTTAATTACTTCCTCTCAGTCCAAACACGGCTCCATTAGAGAGCATAAGAGTAGCGGATCTGAAGAGATGGGAAGTCGAAAGTCGGAAAAGCCGATGCCTTTTGAATTCAACGACGACGGAGCGATGGAGCACTTGTTGGCCGAACAGAACGCCAAGAGTCCCAGCGATTCGGGCAGTTATACCACTGACGAGTACGGTATGCCTGTCCGCAAGATTAAGCACAACAAAATGCGACAACAAAGCTCAACATTCCGGCCAAATATAATAATGGGTGCCAATTCGTCAAGCAATCAGTCGAAAGCGCCGATTGTGAACTGGACTGATCTGATACCACCGCCGCCGGAGAACCCGCCGAGTGAGTGCGGCACACCTCCCGACACACCTATTCTCAACTGTAACGTCAGGGGACATAATCAAAACCGACTCATACGAGTTCAGGTAGTATTTCACACGCACTCAAATACCAGTTACTTAACCAATCATTTGGTTTGAATTGAAAGCTGCCTCCAATGGCTTACATTCATTCTGGTGGTTCTGGATCTGGTTCTGGTTCGGGTCGATCGCCACTCATTACGAGAAGCTATCAGCCATCGCCTGCTAATAGTCGTCATAGTCTTTCTTCGCCGAGAAGTACACTAACACGCAATAAAAAAGTATCGGACGTAATGAGTTCGGGCTCACCAGAGGGTCCACACACTGGTCCGTCACTGACGCAGCAGATTAGTAGAGCACATCTGCCACACATATTTCAGAGATTGCAATCAAATCAAGGCTCTAATAAGACGGCCTCTCATTACGCGCCGTCAATTATTTTGCCGCACATCATAACCAATCCGTTGATGGAAAGAGCTATTCAGTCATCGTTGCCATCATTAATGGACGACGCAAAGCAGGTTAACTGTAACGGCAATCAAGTTCTGGTGGGCTCTTATCAACGACTCGAAGTCGATTCAGACGCCGAATGTGGTGAACGTGATAATAACGACGTGAATGCGAGGCATTCGCCTCAATCCAGTTTAGGCGACGGTGATATCAATGACTATGCACGCCCTGATCGGCCACACGACGGCAGTAATAGCGGCGCGAGTCAGCCGTCGAGTGAGGCCGACGACCGGGAGAGCGAGTTCTACGCGGAGACCGACTTCGCCAACTGTATCGCACGCGCCGCTCAGAACGCCGGCTTCACGTTCAACGAGCAGTCATTCGTAATTGAGCCGCAGTTGCAAAACCGAAAGTTTCGACATCACCAAAGGGCGCAATTGCCGAACTTCAGGCCTACCAGTCCTTACAGCACCGACAGCAACATGAGTACAGTTCAGCAGACACGACATCCGCCGAAGTTTCGAAAGCGACAGATAAGCGATAGGAAAGGTAGCAATCAATTGCCGTCGCCGTCGGGTTCAGAGCGCACCACATCTTACGACTTGAACGAGTCGAATGGCTTGAGTTCGCAACAAATCAAAGTTCCTACAGCTATGCACAGCACCAGTAACTGTAATTCAATCTAATTTAACTGCTTTTATGTTAACTCATAATTGTTTTTGTTAATCGCTAGCTTACGACTCATCGAGCAATTACCCGCCTTATAATAGGCCAATATTTCAGCCACAAAATCACAAATCGATCACAAATAATGATAGAAATCAGTCGATGGCGAGTACGTCTCCCTCTTCTAGTAAAGACTCATTTAGTTTGCGATCATTTGCGCTTCGGTTAGACTCTAAAGATGTAAGCATTTGATTATTAATCACTAATTTATGTTTTACTGATTTAAGTATAATTACTTACCTTTGCTTTTCATTTACAGACCGCAATCGTGTGAGACGTACGATAAACTGAATTAGTTGTGAATTAACTTAATGCGAAAGCAATAGTCAATATATCGTTATCAGCATATCATTGAAAATGCAAACTTTAATGCCTTTTTTATTAAAAGAAAACTTTATTAAAGAGAAACACGAAAAAACCAGCCATTGTTTTGATATAATTAATTATAAATATATATACGTTCAAATTACTTACTTATTTAATTTATTAAACAGAAACAAATTTCTATGTTTTACTCATTTTCACTTTTTTTGTATTTATAAATATAACAATAATGAAGTAAAAATGATTTAAATGTTTATTTAATGTATAAATTATGTAAAAAAAGATCGCAAAATGTATTTCGCTTAATATATAGTTTGTACATATATTTACATTCGATGTGATGTTATTATAATTATTTAAAACTTAAGATAAGATGAATTATTGTTAATGTCGACGAAATCATGCGAATGAGAGTCCAAACGATTAGAATTTGGATGTTTTGTATCAATATTTAAGGTTATTATGCAGCGAACACTAACAAATTTGTAATAAGTGTGCCAAATATTAAATGTAATTAAGTCAGAGTAATGAAAAATATTAATTAAATAAACTAGCATTTTATGCAATCATACAATTCGGTTTTGTCATTATTATTATTTATAGTCAAACTTCGATACAGTCAACTCTCTCGGCACCAAAAATTTCGTTCACTAAACTGAAGAGTTCACTATAGCGATGAACAATAATAAAAACTTAAGAGATTGAAAATGTAAAAATGAAGCCTAAATGAGAATCTTTGCGTTTCGAGTTAAGTATTGCTTCGATTGTAGCACATGTGCTAATTATTTAAATATTTGCTTTACATTAAATGTCATTAACTTAAGTTTGATTATACATTCAAATGCGAGTTCAAATGAGACATTTGGCGCTCAAATCAATGTTATGAAAGCCGGTAATGATTGAACTATGACTATAGATATACAATAGTAAGTTCAACAATGAGCTGACGTTAATG
>JAQIYA010000734.1:0-17267 GCA_034699355.1 Microtritia minima
AAATAGTTATTTTAGTTATTTTCCATGCCCTGCTTATAATTAACAAGAATGACCATATTATATTGAGCGGACTTTGCATACTGTAATAAAGTATGATATAAAATATTTAAATTGTTTTAAATTATAATTTATTCATCGACACTTTGTTATATGCTATTTGCAAAAATATTTTTTTTAAAAATAAAATAACAATAAAATTTTTTTAAAAAGTTATCATATCAAAAAGAATTTCAAAACAAAACTTTAAAATATTTTTAATTTTTAAAATTAATAACTCATTTGTTTTTTTTTGTTATTTTTAACTCATAAACATCTATTAAAATAAATATTTTAAACGATTTGTATGAAAAACAACTTTTGTTGATACAGATTCCAATTTAATTTGATTTGATTTGATATATTAATGTATATATAATTTAGGCAACAAATACTATCCTCAAAGTCCAACTTAAAGGACATCTTTGGCGTCTAAAAAATCAGACTAAAGGTACACTTTTGGTGACCACTTGTCTCATCTGTCTGGAGTGCTGACAGACAGACGGACAGACATCGCAAATCCATGGCTCACTTTTGAAAAACAAAAAATGGTTTAAGTCTTTGATTAGCCATAAATATGATATTATGCATTAAAATCGGTAAATTATTGAAAATGATAAAGAGAGCGCTTAAGATTACTGTTATACAGACTACTTTGCTGTCTGTAGTTTACTTATATAAAAAGTTACTTATTATCAGTTTTTATAAAAACAGATTAAAGTTATATATTATCTTTGATATAACTATGTATCACTTAAATGAAAACAATAGAATGCTAGTGATTGGAAACTTGTGCAGAAATAATTAAGCAATAAGTAAAAGTTTGTCAAATTTCTTAAAGATTTGTAAATTTGCAAATTGTATGTATGACTATAATATACAGATAATATTTTTAATGATATCCAGAAATTGCCTATAAGTTGAACATTGAAAAATAATAGAATCAAATCAAATATTACAGACAAGTCTTACAGTAAAGTTTAGTAAAAATGAACAACAAATTATTGAACAAATTTTTGTTATACTTTCTACAAAATATCAAATACACATTAATTTTGTATACGTGTGTATTAAATCAAAATAATGTAATGTTATTACAATTATTGTATTTTTAAAGTATTTTATGTAAATGTATTTAGAATTTTCTCATTTGTTAATCAAACACTCGGAGCTACGCTTATGATACATGTTATTATGAGTTTATAATAAGTAATATATATATGTCTGTTAAAACTTAAATTTTATGTGATTGTTTGCTTGGCTTTTAGATTTTATTTAGATAAGATCTTATTGCAATCTTTTTAAAAGCATTGTAATGGATTTTTGAATATAATTACTATTAAACAATACTTGAGTAAGCAAAGTAAATGAAGTCTTTCAAATCAAAAGTTTATATCACAAAGAAAGTAAAATTTGATTTATATTCATCAAGACTTATTCATCTACAAGTCTTAAATTAAAATAGTAGTTAAAGATATTATGATAAGATACATATATTAAAATAAATATTACAGAAATGTATTTATTGACAACTAAAAATAATTAAATTAAAAAAATAAAATGCGAGTACTAATTACTAATGTTAATTGATATTAATTAAATATAATTAATAAATCTTTTAATAAACTGTCACAAAAAAATAATTAAATTAAATACTGTCAGTATTGAAAAACTTTGAAAGTTATAAAGTAACGCTATCTGTATATGAAATAATTTAAAACAGTACATCAAGAGATTGCAAGTCCTTCATAACTTTCATTATGTTTTAAAACATTAAGTTTTAAGACTTGACTGTTGCATATTTAACTTAAAATTTTTAAACAAAGTAAAGTACTGTATAATTTATTTGACTGCCAGAACATATTAAGCAAATTGACAGCTTTTAACGCACCGAAAAATTCTGAATTAAGACTTTCAGTTAGAAAAAGCTGGTAATCACTTATGACGTATTTTCTTATTGACTGTTATTAAATTTCCCAAGAGTTAACAATAATGGGATGAATTTAGCTTAATGTCATGTTTCTTAATAGATGAGTTGTATATTTTACTTTCAAATACTTTAAAGTATCTTATTATTTAAGTACCTAATATTCCTTTAACAATATCTTACTTGAGGGCGCATCAAAAATAAACATTTTACTTTACATACCCTTGAAATATCTTAATATTTTATTTACGGTAAGTTTTCTTAGAAAATTTTTTATTTTCAAGTCGAAGGATTTCAAGCTATAGATTTTAAACTGCTTTTCTAGTTGTGAGAGCTCATAGTATTGAGTTTAAATAATATTTATAATACTAAGAACTCAATCAACTTCTTAAGTAAATTGTAAGTTTATTCTATTTCAGTATTATGTAAAGCAAAATTTATTAATACAAATAATTTCAACATTAGAGTTAATTAAAAACTTATTTGGAATGATATATTTTTTAAAAGTTTATATATTGTTAAAGGAAAAATATTGAATCATAATAAATATTAAACACAGAATTAATTGTTTTCTGTTTTTATCGCAAACATTTCTAAGTGTAGCTCAAATATATTAATAAAGAGTAAAAGTAAAAACCTAAAGAATATTTTAATCCTTTTCATATGCTGCCCAATTCTAGTGACGAGTCTAAAATATTGTAATTTAATTTTATTATTGAAAGAATATAAAATTTGGTATTTAGCCTTAATTTCTTGATTTATTAAGAAAAAATATAATTTCAAATAAATATCTTTCAAATTTGTATGTCTCAATGTCTCAAATGATTTTTAATTTGTTTTTGCATAAAATATTTAGTATTAAATTTTTTAGATTTATATAAATTTTTTTGCCAAAATTTTGATTGTAATTATATTTAATATTATCGAAACTATTGAATTGATTATAAATTTGATTTAACATATTTTATTTGTCTGGTAAATTCTTATTGGACGAAATAACAGAATGAATTGAATTAGCAATCTGTGGAATATTCGTATCATTAATAGCCGTCATATTAACTCTTCCATCATCTGCTATATAAACAGCAAATTCTTCTTTTAATTGATTGACTTGTGATTGATTGAGTCCAGAGTACCAAAACATTCCCACCTGAGTTGTGAGACAATACAAATTGAATTGAGTTTGTTTGCAATTCAATTGAGTGAGTGCTTCATATAATTTAAATCTCACGGATTTGATTCTATTATACATTGCGTTTACATCTTTCAACCAACTCTCATAAAGACCGCAATTGTTAAGCACTTCATTAACAATTCTTGAGCCATGATTTGGCGGATGAGAATAAATGGGGCGAATTATTCGTTTTAATTGAGTCATTACGTTGACTGCCTGTTGATTAGTAGAGCAGACTATACTTAAAGCTCCAATTCTTTCTCCGTAAACGCCCATATTTTTCGAGAACGTTATAGCGATCGCAAAATCTCGATTTTCTTTAGCGAACATATCAATGACATAACGGTCTCGCGAGACGTCTCCCGAAGCAAATCCCAGATAAGCCAAATCGAAAAACACAAACAAATTTTTTTGCTTAACTATGGAAAAAATTTGTTGCCACTGGTGTGGCGTCGGATCAGTTCCGGTGGGGTTGTGTGCGATGGCGTGAAACAGTATTATAGAATTGTCAGGAATGCCTAATATATCCTCTGTTAAGGCATTGATGTCTAAATCGAAAGAATGCTGATTCCAATATCGATAGTGTTTCACATCAAAGCCCGAGTGTTTGAATATGTTGTTGTGAGCATTCCATGTCTGTTGAGGCAAATAAATGGTACGATTGCTTCGGTGGCCAACGAATCGACACAAAAACATGGCCCCAACTCTTAGAGCTCCAGTGCCGCCCAGACTCTGTACCGTTGCGTGCCTTTCATTCACAATGATATCACTCTCAACACCAAAAACAAATTTGGCCACAGATAGTCGAAAGTCGGCGAACCCCTCAATGGGCGCGTATTCCTTATGAGGTTTGCTATCAATGATTATTTTCTCTGCGTTCGCAACGCTTTCGGGAATAAATGAGAGTCCATTTTCATCTCTATATACTCCGATACTCAGATTCACTTTATTACATCTCTCATCTCTCACATACTCTTCTTGGACGCCATAGATCTGGTCCGGAAGTGCGCGCTCCACGTCTTCAAACCAACTCATTATGAAAATTACTTATTGTTTAATTAATAAATATTGAAATTAAATTCATTGATTCAGCAATAATTGTTAAATGTAGGCAACACTCAAATCGCTGATCTCTCACTTTTCGTATCACTCTCTTCAAGGTTTTTGTTGAAAATGTTTGCATTTTATGAACGCTGTGTTAGTTTCTGATGGCAATCGTTTCGAAATTAAAATAATTAAATGTTTTTATGGTAAACACTTAATTGAGGATAAATAAGATTTTAAATAAAATGTTATAATCAAGTTTTGACATCAATTAGATTTATGTCAACATTAGCGTCATTTTTCAGCAGTTCATGCATAACAGCGAGGGATCTATTAAATGAAACGCATTCAAAATTAATTATAAATTAAACCGTATTTATGTTCAATTGTCTCGTGTGTTGCATGTGTTCACCCATTTTTTGACTACAAGTCTGCACCGCTTTTATATTAAAATAAGGATTTTTTAATGAATTCTTGCCATTCATTCAAAAATGACTTGTATTTCCATTAAAAATATTCTCTGATAAAAATTAATCAAAACGAATAAGAATTAATAACAGCCGTTCATATATTGTTGTGAATTTGTGAAGTATTAATTTTAAAACAAAAAACTAACAAAATTATCTCAAATGAATGTCTCAATTCATAAACAGCCGTTAACTACACTTACGTTTCGTGAAAAATCTAAAAGCCTTTAATAGTCGCTGACGGTTGAGGTAATGGAAAGTATTTTTGATAGAGTAGTGAGAATTTCGGCAATAATTCAATACAAATTTTTATTTTCATGGAAATAGTGGCCCAGACTTGTAGTCAACAAAATGGATGAACACATTGAACACATTAGACATTTATAATTAATTTTAATTTGTTTCGAACTAAGAAAAAAAGTAAAATACTTTAAATCGTCTGTATATTAATTTTAAGCAATTTTATAGTTATACACAAACACAAATAATTTATTCAATGTTAAAAGTATTAATATTTACAGTATTAGTGGTCTATCATTAATAAAGTTTATTGAAAAGAATTGCACAAAATTAACATTAATAACAATATTTAATAATAAATTAAGTGAAGCAAACGGGTCCGACTTCGATACCGAATTCTTGGTCTTTACCGCCGATGTCTCTCACAGCGATGTCCATTATTGGCAGTCGTTGTGGTTTTTCTAATGAAGTCAATTATATTGTTTTGTAATTTTTAATAAATTATAAGAAAACAATTATTTACCCGTTTTATATTCAAGAACAGTACTGTCCAATTCGTTTTTATAGGTCTATAATTAAATTATTATTATAATTACTAAAATTGTAAAAATTGTTGATTCAGTTATAAATTAATTATAGTTTATATATACCTGACAGCCATCTCGAAGTGAATTATATGTAAACATTTGATTTCCTTCAGCATTCAATTCAATGTCATTATAAGCCATTAACTTAACCGCCTTTTTATAACTTTGTCGCGTCGAATCATAATATGCAATAGAATTTTTGCACAAATAAGTTATATTCTGTTTGCCTTCTTTGCTCAACAATTGCAAAAAGTTCAGCTGAACCTTATCTGCTTTATACGTAAACTGTTAAATAAAATTTAATTCGTATTGAATATATTATAAAATAATAAAATCTTTTATATAGTATGATCTATAGTTTATTTTAATAATAATATTTAATTTTACCTGTAGTTAATCATAATAATAGATGTTTATTTTATTTTCAGTCCCAAAGTCTCATTGAGTTTTTAATTCAAGCATTTTAAAAACGTATGTATTAAAAATGATAGAAGCATTAAACTTACTGTAAATCCATCCTTCATTTCACTGAACCAATTATATCCAAGTTTTGATTCTTTATTGAACACTTTAGCAGGAATTCTATGGGGCGAGGGGTATATGCATGTGGACCTCGTTTTCATGTCGCAATAAGCCTCGATCGCGTCTTTCGAGTCGCCTTCATTTGGATCGATATAGTAAATTCCTGACATTTTCAAAAACAAAAATTATTTCATTATTATATTTGATTTTGTATAAATTATTTATAAGTTATGGAAAGTTATTTATATTAGTTCAAAAGTTTATCACTTTTAATCGGGATTGACTACACCTAATCCATTATACCACAATCGCCTCTATACTATGTTACAATTATAATTCATTTACCACTACTGAAATTTGGATGCATTATTGACAAATCTCTACAAGTCTTCGCTGGAAAATCTTTTTCTCCTGTCGGACGCTTTAATTTTTCGTATTCTTTCACAAGTTTATCATAATATTCGAAAACAATTCGCTTCTTTTCTTCTACTGAAATATCAGGTGAAAAGAGTTGATTGGGTTCGTCTCCAAGAAGCGGATCGGGTCCCTATTAATTATTAAATAAATTTATTGATGCTATCATTATAAACATTATAACAAACTATAAATAACGAATTGGGTTTTAATCATTATTTAACTCTATAATTAATACTGTAATTAATTAAATATTTATTTATTTTTTTTAAAAAAGTAAATAAATAATATAATTATAAATTATACCTATAAGATAAATATCTTCAAACATACATTTCAATAAATAATATTAGATAAATAATTTACTGTCTTTCGCATTCCGTAAACCAATAAATAATAAACGAGTGTCATAAAACTAGTTATAACTTTTTCAAACAAATACATTTCAAAAATATTTATTATGTATATTAATTCAATTTTAGACTTATATTTAATCTTTTTAATGCAATTATAAATCAAAGCTCCACTATTAATACTTACTTTAGTCTGTCCGTGACCAAGAATGGCAGCCAACGCCGCGGCGTCATAAGCGTACGGTTCGCCCGCCGGTCCTAACAATTTTTATATGAATGTAAAGTGATTTAATTTTTCATTATTTTAAATTCAAAATAAGGACTAAAATTCTTTAAAATAAACATTAAATCAAATGTTATCTCATACCTGGTGGTCCAGGAGGGCCACGCTCTCCAGGAATGCCTTCAGTAAAAATTAAATATTAACAATTAATGAGTTTATATTCAATTAATTATTTTATGATTTATACTTAACAGAACAATAATAATGATTAATATTATTTTAATTCATTGTAATTTAAAAGCTATTTAAAAACAATTCAATAAAACTAAATTGATTCGTCTATATGTTACTTAAAATTGTTAATTAATTATAAATATTTTTAAATATTTAATAACTTTATGAAAAGAACTGTTAAACACTTTACCCGATTTTCCTTCATCTCCTTTTTCTCCGCGTAAACCTGTCGGTCCAATGATTCCCTGAGGACCTTGAATTCCATCCCTTCCGGGCGGGCCTTTCATTCCTGGTTGACCGGGAGGACCAGACGGCCCGGGAGCGCCTATTACTCCCTTTTCTCCAATAGGGCCGACCTGACCGGGCAAACCTTGCAGTCCTTCAGAATTTTTAAAATTTAACATAAATCAATATTAAAATAACTTCTTAAACTAACCAATTATTCCTCTGTGACCTTTTGCACCCTTTTCTCCTGTAGATTTTAAAATTAAAAATTATTTTTTTATAAGTGGTATTTAAAGTATAAATTGAGAATTTATTAAAAATAATTTTAATTAAATTTTTCTCCCTTATTTTAATTATAATAACCTTGACTTCCAATTTCGCCTTTTAATCCCGGATTTCCAGTTGGACCAGTCAATCCTCTCGCTCCCTGTGGACCTGGCACTCCTCTCGGGCCTGGTTCTCCAGATGGTCCCTTTTCACCAGCCGAACCCGGCGGACCAGAAGGTCCACTCGGTCCTGGAATTCCAGAAGGACCCTGAGGACCTTGAAGACCAGGATTTCCAGGTGGTCCTAATTATTATATAATAATTTAAATTAATTTAGTAAAATTTAAATACAGATTTTTTTTAGAAAATAAATTTTTAGAAATTAAAAATAACATCATATATTCACTTTAAAACTACCTTTATCTCCCAGTCTTCCTGGCAAACCAGGTGGTCCTTCCTTTCCTGCCTCCCCTGGAGGTCCGTGTTCGCCATGAGGTCCTACAGGTCCGGGTGGACCAGGATTTCCAGGCGGTCCTAATGCTCCGTCTTTGCCTGCTCTCCCCTCATCACCCTTTTCACCCTATTTTAATTATTACGTGTTAAATTAAATAATAAACACTTATGTTTATAGAATGTATGAGTAATGCATTAAAGATTCTAATTTAAAATTTCCAATAATTTTTTTATATTCATATAATGTGAAAATTTCAATTATTTATTCAACATTTCCTAAAGGTTTGCTATATAATGAAAAAAAAAATAAATGCCAACAAAAATAATTTCTATTTCAAGGAAAAGTTAATTTATAAAAATTAAATTTCTATTATCAAAATATTCCATGAGATTACAGATATCTGTAAACTGGCTAAATATAAAATTGTCTGTATAAGTATTTATGTTTATAAGTATGAATAATAAAGCAATGTTTCATCAAAAAGATTTGATTGTGTGCTGTGTTTGTAAGTTTTCTTTCTCTTTCTGTGACACTTTTAAGTATTCAGTTCTTTTAAACTTTTAAAAAACAAATTATTAAAAAATTTTAATCTTTTAAAAGTTCTTTAGAAATAATTTTAAAAATTTAAAGCAACAATTAAAAACAATGGTTATATTTACTATTTACTATTGTTAAAAACAATATTATACAGGGATTTCTTAGAGCGGACTTTCAATGTATTGATTTTGAACAAACTTTGATATTCGATTTAATGTGTAAATAATAATAAAATAGTATCAGGTTTTTCTAAAGATAAAATAACTAACAATATTTTGTATAAAAAATAAAAATGGCTTATGATTTATTAGGCAAACCTGTGCGCCTCGTGGTCCTTGAGGTCCCTATAATTATAAGACAACAATAATTACATACAATAAATCATGCGAAGCACTCGATGACTACACCATACATGCTTGCCTTGAATTCCTGGCAATCCTGGAATTCCTGTAAATAAAATATAAATAAATTTACATATTAATTAAATTTGATTTTTTTATTTTATAAATATCATCTTACAGTTTAAATTTGAATTATTTATAGAGATTGAATAATAATTTGATTGATAATATCAATTTGATTGTTTAAAATGCATAATTGCATGATAATGCGGAATACATTATTGTATTTATTTGCAATAATTGTTATTTATTCTAATATTATACGAGTTTATTTGTTACAATTATAATTTATCGATATAAGCTCAAAAACGATGTAAAATAAAATCAGTCAAATTTAAATATAATTAACATAAATTTCATAAATATACAAATTATTCATAGCTAGTTATATGGTTTTACTTATAATTTTTAAAAAATGATTCTCTCTCTCTCTCTCTCTCTCACACACACACACACACACTCACTCACTCACTCACTCACTCACTCACAATCGAGGTTAAGTATTAAACAATTTCTAACAATTTAAATAATAGCTAAGAATTTAATTAAAACAATTAAGAACTATTTAACTGATCAAAGAAATTAACAATTTATAATTATTTTAATTAAGTTCTTAGTTTTTATTTAAATTATATCTTAATACAAAATTACCTCTTTCTCCTATGGCTCCCGGAGGTCCAGATGGTCCGGTCTGTCCTATGGGTCCCTAAATTAATATTATAGATAATCGTGAATAAATAAATTAAATATTTATGATAATAAAAAACTATAATAATTTTTCAATGCAAATAATTTATTTAATAACTGATAAAAACATAAATAAATATTAAATAATATATCATATTAAATATAAATAAATGTTAATTTTTTAGTATAATTTTCTGCATTACTTTGAGAGAAATTCAAAATTTTCTTTTGTGAATTTTCTTTAACATTTAAAGAAATTACCCTAAATATGTCCGATAGTCCGAGGGTTATCGAAGTGAATTTTTTCAAAATATACATAAACATGTATATATAAACTTATTCTAGATATCACTAATATTCTATTCAAAGCCATAAAATTCTTATGCTTATTCAATATAGAATGCTTCAAATATGTCACTATATTGCTATAGAAGAGCATACAATAGATTATGTTCACTATTAATTGGAGAATCTATTACTTGGTTTTAGTGCGGGCTATCGTCGCATATCTAGGGTAATACTTTTAATATATTTTTATTATAAATTGTCCATGCGATTCTTATGGTAATTATTTTTAATCAAAATAATTTTATTATTATATAAGTATTTAATTAATGTAATTAATCTTATTTTAAAATAGATTTAATATTATTATAATTTTATGTAATGCATTCTATTATACTTGTTCTCCTGAATCTCCTTTAGGGCCTGGAATCCCAATCGGGCCGTGTGAACCCGGTGGTCCCGGGTTTCCTGGACGACCAGTATCACCAATTGCACCCTAAAATTTTAAAATGAAATAAACAACATATTTAATATTTAATAATATTTACTTTTATTCCTGGAGTTCCTGGTAATCCAGGAGGACCTGGAGGACCGTGAGGGCCAACTTGTCCAGTATCACCAGGTCTTCCTTTAAGTAATAATTTTTTAAAATTAATTATTTTGAAATAGTTCACAACTCGCAAACCTGGTGCTCCTGGAAATCCAACATCTCCTAAAATACGACAATTTATTAATTTTGATCAAGTATTTTATATATGAGTAATATTTAACCTTTCTTGCCCTCTTCACCGGCTGGACCTTTCGGACCTAATCATATAAAAGATTATAATATAATATTAAAGCCTATTTAATTAATATATTAATTATTGATGTCAAAGCACATAATATCTAAATTCTTAAACTTCAAATAACCACTAAACTAATAAATTAAACTTTTAAAAAGCAAAATCATTTGAAAAGATTTTAATAGTAACCCGAGAATAATAAAGAGAACGTTAAAATAGATTAATTTATTTTAAATAAAAATGATTAACTTATAAATTCTTAATAGATTCATAATTGATAATTCGTTATAAGAGTTTATCATAATATTTTCAATGCGAAATACCTGTTATACCAGGACTACCGGTCAGTCCCGGTTCGCCCACCAAACCCGGCGAGCCTGTAGTTCCTTGTTCTCCTATTTTCAATAATTCAATTAAATAATTTTAACAATTAATAAAAATTCATATATAAAAAATAAATAACAAATAAAATTTTCGATTCACGATATTTGCACAAAAAACAAATAAACCTTTATTATTACAATTTTAAAGTAAAAATTTAGTGCTGACAGTGATAACAATTGTGAAAGTTTTCTGAATCTATAAATATTCTGATTGTCATGATATTAATTTTTAATCTATTAATTGAGTAAATAATTAGCAATAAAGCAGAATTTTTTTTAGATTGTTTTGACTAAAGATAGTTTATTGATAAATAAATATAGTTGTTCGTTCTTACCTTTTATGAGACAGAAAATTATCAGATTATAGATATATAAATTTATGTTTATAAAAGCAATAATTTCTTAAAGCTAACCTTTTAAGCCCATCTGTCCCGTTGAGCCTTTAGGTCCGGACTGTCCCGGCGGTCCCTGAAGACCTGGAAATCCTTGCAATCCCGGTGGTCCAGAAAAGCCTCTCTCTCCAGGTATGCCCGGCTGACCCCTTTCACCCGGTTGTCCCGATGCGCCTGTTTCACCCTTTACTCCCGGTTCGCCTAAAATTTAATATAACTTGTTTTTAAAATTTTTAAATAACAAAGTAATTTTAATTGTCAATAACCTTGCAGTCCTTGTGGTCCAACCGGACCCTGTGGTCCCGGTTCACCATTTTTACCCGCAGGACCTTCTTGTCCCTGTGGACCGTGTTCTCCTCGAGGGCCTAATAAAGTAAATTTGTAAAAATAATAAACATTAAACTCAACACCTGCTCATCTAATTATACTAACCTTTTTCACCCGTTGGTCCAATTTCTCCTCTCATACCCGGTAAACCCTTTATATTTAAATATATGACAGATAAATATATCAATTTAAAAATTAAAATTAAATGAGCACAAAGTGCTTACAATCAAACCCGGAGCACCAGAATGTCCAATTGAGCCCTTTTCTCCCGGTAATCCTAAAATAAAAGTTCGTTTATTATATCAAAATTTAAATTTGGCTTTTTTGTTAAAACTGCTTAATATAATATAATTTACTTTAAATATGTTCTGTTCTTTAATTAAAATTTTAATACTGAATATATACCTCTCGAGCCATCATTTCCATGCGCTCCCGTCTCGCCCTTAATTCCTTGAGGACCTGCTTCTCCAGTTAAGCCTCTCTCTCCGGGATAACCTCTTTCCCCTCTCAGCCCAATAGGTCCGGGAGGGCCGTGTTGTCCGGGTATTCCTTGTTCGCCATCTTTGCCTGGAAGTCCTGGTGCACCGGACACTCCTGGCAATCCCTGTTTGGAAAATAAATCATACAACACTTAAGTCAATACAATAAAGCATAATAAGTATTTTAAAATTTCAATCGTTACCTGAAATCCTCTCAACCCTGCTATACCCTGTGGCCCGCGTTCGCCTGCTTGTCCTTGTGGTCCTATAAAAACAATTTTAAAATAATTATATAATAATTTAAAATCACTAAAGTGTTTATTGCCTGGATTTCCGGTCGGTCCCGGTAATCCTGGAGGACCGGAATCTCCTCGCGGTCCCTGAGGGCCTGATTTTCCTTGTTTTCCTTCTGGTCCTTCAGCACCCTTTAAATTGTAACATTTTTAAATATAATTAAATAATTTAATTAAAACTGCAATAATTTAAGTATATTTGCACAACAAACCATTTACCTGGTTGCCTTTCGGTCCCTGTACACCCATCAATCCCGGTACCCCTGCTTCACCCGGTGGTCCAGATTCTCCAGGTTTTCCTGGTTCTCCTGCTAATCCCTTTGTATAATTCAGATTATATAAATTAACATTTTAATCATATAAATTATTATATAACATACTCTGTCGCCAGGAATTCCGTCTTTTCCGGGTATTCCAGGTCTTCCAGTAATACCCTGTTTTTAATTTATAAATATAAATTTATTAAGTTATTTAAAATTAAAAGTTTAAACCCTTAATCCTTGAAGTCCTTGAGGTCCTGGTCTTCCAACATCTCCTTGATTTCCTTTAACCCCTTGAGCTCCATCTTGACCTTTCTCTCCCTGAGATCCTTTTAATCCTAATAACAAAACAAAAGTTTAATGTATTAAAATAATTAGCGATAAAAATTATTATTTAATGTTTTATATAATTTCTGGTTTTCATATTCTGTTTAAACATTTTAAATAAAATGATATACAATTAATTAAATATTTAAAATTATAAAGTAAAATATAAAAATAATTTTCTGAATACCTTGGTTTCCATCAGCACCGGGCAAACCACGAGGACCGGTAAGTCCCTAAAAAGTTATAAATTAAAATTACTCACAAACAATTTTTCTTCACAATAAAAGATAAATTATAAATTATAGTTACCCTTTCTCCAGGAAGGCCGGGAGAACCTAATTTAAATTATTTTTATTATTAAAAATAACTATTATTATCATACAAGCAATATACCGCTCGGTCCGATTGCTCCAGTTTTTCCACGTTTGCCTTGAGGTCCAGCCTCTCCCTGAACACCCATAGGCCCGGGTTCGCCTTTAATAGATTTGGAATTCTTAAAAATTTGTTTAAATTTAATTTAAATCTTATATTACTCTCTATAAATATGGAATAAGAAAGATTTTACAATTATATAAAATTGTTTTTTGGATAATAATGTAAAATAAAATTTAAACGAATTTATTTTATACTTGCAATCATTTGTCGATAATTTAATATAAATTAAATATAAAAACTTTAAATTAAAATTGCTTTAAAATTAAAATGCAATTTATTAATATCTAAAATACATTTAATCATTATTATTAACGTTATTATTCATTACGTTATTAACTATTTATAATTATTAACTTTATAAAGAATATTGTAAGTTAGAAATAGGTTTTTAATAAAACAGAAATAATATTTTGAAAATATAAAAGATTCAAGAATTTTACAAAAATTTATAATAAATTACTCGATTAATACATACCCACTTCACCTTTCTTGCCACTCTCTCCTTTCACTCCAATTTCTCCCGGAATTCCCTGTTTAAAAATTGACGAAAACTCATTGAAATAACATAAGTATGCAACTTATGTAAACATCAAAAACATATTTTAAAATAATAAAAGATACAAATTTTGTGAATTAAATTTAAATTACATTTAAAGTTTTATAATAAAGTATATATTATTGCAGTTAATTTTTAATATAGTTATGCAATTATTGAGTCCATTAATGAATAACAATATCGAGACATTACAGTTTTTTAAGAATATTTTCATACATGTTCTCCCTTCGATCCCGGAGGTCCTGGACTTCCACTAATTCCTTAATTAAAATTTTAAATTGTATTATATATATTTTTAAATGTACATTTCTACCTGGCTGTCCACGAGCGCCCGGAAATCCTGGCGCGCCTGTCGCTCCATTATCACCTTTAAGAAGTTTTATGTAATATATTAAATTTAATTTTAAACTGCTTAAAATAAAAGTATCTCTTAAAAATTAATAAAATATTAATTTTTATTAACAAATTTTAATTAAATATTATTTTTAAAATTTCAGTTATTCAATATCTTCTATGCTCAAAAAATTAGTGTACCTTGAATTCCTTTTTGTCCGGGAGAACCATCTTTTCCCGGTAAACCGGGTAATCCCTGTTCACCTGCTGCACCATTTTTTCCCGGCTCTCCTCTGCATAAAATAAAAATTAACTTTACTTTATAATAAATAATTAGATGAGCATAGAATGTTAAGCATTTCAATACCATATGGAGATTCTTTCTAAAAATTTATATAATAAAGGTTTATAAATTTTCATACCTTTGACCCTGAGGACCGATGTCACCTTTAGGTCCCATAAGGCCAATATCCCCTTTAAGACCTTTAATGAAAAACAATAAATAAAAATCTAACTCAAATTCAGGTTAATTCACTTTATACCTTGAGATCCTGGGAATCCTGGAGGACCAGGCCTTCCTATAATTGATTTTAAAAATAAAATTCTAACGTTCTGACATTAAAATTCTAACATTCTATAAAAATTACCGGAAGCTCCAGAAGGTCCGGGTTGGCCTTGCAAGCCATCGAGACCTCTAATTCCTGTAAAATTCAGTAAATTCAGTAAAATTATTTAAGTTTAATTTTATTTCATAGTCTTTCTATATAAACAAACACTGTTAAGCTTTTAAAACTAAAACTAATGGTAAAAAACCCTATTTTTATGATATAGAGTCGTCCGATTGCAAGCAAATATGATTACATAACAATACAATTGAGCAGACACTCGTTCAACTAGAAAGCTCAACCTTAACCATTAGACAACGCATTTCCTTGCATTACATTTCGTTTGGCAATTTAATTTATAAAATATTTAATTTAATTTAATTTTAAATTGTGCCAATACCTGGCGGACCGGGAGGACCATCTCTTCCTCTTTCACCTCTCGCTCCTAAATATTGCAAATAAATAGTGTAAATATTTAAACTTTTAAAATTTAATTATTATATATACCTGTTGGACCGATTAGTCCTTGTAAGCCTAGAATCAGTATTTAAAATTATTCATTATTTCTTTATAAATAGTATCAATCAAATAACCTTGTTTTCCAGCTGAACCCTGTGGTCCTTTTTCTCCTGCGGGTCCCTTTAAAGCATTTATTAATAAAGTTTGTTTTTATATTTATGTAAAAAAGTTACTTTATCTCCTTTAGCCCCGTCCTGGCCATTAAAACCTCGATGCCCTTTAGGCCCAGGAAGCCCAGGCATACCTGAATTTTTAAATATAAATTACTAAATAATAAGAGTAATAGTAATATACTATATTTTTGATACCAGATAATCCACGAGATCCTGGAGATCCTGCTGCTCCTGGAGGACCCTTATTGCAAATAAATCTATCAAATGTCTATAAAACAATAAAATCAAAAATACTTACTGGTCTACCATTTTCACCATTTTCGCCATCTTTTCCTGGCAAACCTGGAGGTCCTCTAAAAATAGTTAACAATTTATCAAAATCTCTAATATTAGTTATTTTAAAAGTTTTAAACACAAATTATAAAAGCAAAAATTAGTAGTGATGTGTGCCTCAAGTTTTAGATAATCTACTATAAAAGCTTATATTTTTACTTTAAAAGTTTTCATTACTGTTAAAATTTAATCTTATTGCATGTTATATCAATTAAAATATTATTACCGTTCGCCTGTCGGTCCTAACGGTCCGGGAGGTCCCAATTCTCCTGTAAAATATATAAATGCTTACATAATGCTAAAATGGTAATTATTAATGCAAACCTGGTGGACCTGGCAATCCATGATGTCCTTGAGGTCCCGGCGGTCCCGGCAATCCTGGCAAGCCTCTCGGACCAGTTGGACCCTATCAAAGGACATAATTTATAAATAAAATTAAATTAATAATTATAAATAAAATTTTAAACTAATGAAAAAATTTTAAAATTTTTAAAAGAAAAAAATAATATATCATTAATTAAACTCTTACCACTTGTGCCTGTAAATACTGAAAGGTGTCGAGTGGCGGCCCTTTGTCTCCCGTGGTTTGAGATGACGCTAAACTTTGAAACCAAGCAGACAAATCTCCTGTAGGACCGGGTGGGCCGGGATTTCCTGGTCTGCATAAGAAAATGTTAAAAAGAGCATTTAATTTTCAAAATGAATATTTAATTAATATATTAGTCCATACACTCCATGTATTCCTGGTTCTCCTGGAGATCCTGGTTCGCCAGGAAAGCCCGGCTCTCCCTTTAATTGTATTCAACTTTAAGTTAATCAATATTTTTGCTGAAATTAATTAAAAATATAATTTAAAAAGTTCTATACTCGTTGTCCTTCAGGGCCCTGAATGGGCGCTATAGTCGTATATCTGGTTGGAGACTGTGGTATGGCTGGCAATGGAATTCGTTCGGTCTGTAATGAGTTAAGAGTTTAGCCAACTTTACGGTAATCATTGCGAATCACTCGAACCACTGGATCTTCGAATTCTTCTTCAGCACAAATAGGACAG
>JAQIYA010000735.1:0-17250 GCA_034699355.1 Microtritia minima
TATTTTTACAGTTGACTATTAATAGTACTGAACCTCATTTGGAGATCGACCACAAATGAAATTTCCTCCTAAACCTTCGCGTCGACAATAGACCGAACTCGTATCGACCAATAATGGAAAGTCAATAACGGGAGCGTCGGGACAGTTGAACACGTAAACGTACCTTTTTCTAAATGGGTTCATATCGTATTAATAAATAATTAGATAATTACATAAGAAATATTCAAACCTGGGCTCAATTGGCAAAGTGTAAGATCGAACACCCTTTGGCTTATTTCCGTAACCCATCTTTTTAGCTATGAATGAGGAGAAAGCGCCGCAGCAAACGATTCCTTTAGCAAATTCAAGCTGTCTTATAAGTCCTTCATTGTCCCGATAAATAGCAAAGTTGCACGTCTCGAGTGTTTCCTCCGAGTCGTCTTGCATTCCCGTATTATAATGCGCTTTAAGATTGAAATCAATTAGTTCGCCATTAATATATTCAACTCCCAGCGATTCGGCTTTCGTGCGAAACGCAATGAGTAGAGCCCAGGGGTCGAACCAACCCTCGTTCTGAACGCCAAACGATCCCAAAGCTATACCATCGAGATTAAGCCACGGAAACCTTTCCCGCAGTTTCTTTGGGGTATAAATTTCTACATAAGCTCCCAATTCAGTCTGCAATTTGTGACTATCGAGCAGTTGGTGAGCCTGCGATTCAGTGGCCAAAATTAGATATCCGTGAGGATGAAAGCAGATATCGGGCGGTTCGTGATCTAAAACGCTTAAATGTTTCTTCACGTCACGCAAAAAATCCACACTAAATAATGACATTAATATATTTTCTGGAAGCGAAAACTGTTGACGAATACCTCCGACAGATAATGTTGTCGACGCTCTCGTGTACTGTTAGGTCGCAAAATAATTATCAATTAAATTGAGACTCACTTATTATTTCGCAACTGATTTAGACTTAACAGTTGAATCCCTCTCAATGACGGCCACAGTGTAACTGTTGGGCGATCTCTGCTTAAGCCAGTAGGCGATGGCGGAGCCGATGATTCCTCCGCCGAAAATGACGAAATCGGCCTGAGGTGGAGGTCCCAACTCGTCCTTTCGCTTCCACAGCTTTCCCTCTTTGAACGGCAACATCAACTCCTCCTTGAGTTGCTCTGCGCGAGGCTTAAACCCGAAATTTTGGCGAACTGTAAACATTTGCGGATATTTGAATCCAAGCAATATGTTTGTATAGCGCGGGTCTTTGGACGGGTCGTAATCGTCGTCCTCGGGAGCGATACGGGAGTAGTCTTTTTTCGGCTTCGTTACCGATGTCTTGTCGCTTGTTTTTATTAGTTTATCGCCAGAATTGTCATCTGAAGAATCGTCACTCGAAGACGATTTCGACGACAGATATAATCGCGAAGTATTGATGTTTTGGCGAAACTTGTGGCCAACGAAACGACAACATTGGCATACGTTTGCGAGCGAACGCATTGCAGATAATAATATTGCACTCAAATGCTGCCGATATTTGCTCGAATAATGTCAATTCAAATTAAATAGTTTTCAATTTTATACATTAATTAAGAAATAGTTAAAACGAGTTGATTGTAATCAACTATACATTACTGATATTTATATAATCAACAGAAAGCATGTGTGAGTGCGAGACAGAGACCATCAAACACGTCACGATTATTAATAGTGATTTTCGCGTTTATCTTATTTAACTTGAAATACTTTTCATAATTAGATAATTAAATTATCTTTCAAGTGTTTGTAATCTGCTATTGAGAAATGTATTGTGATTTTTTTCTAGTTTTATATGAAAAGATCAAAATTTGTTGCTTTAAAGCGACAAAATATTGAAATAAGTATAAAATAGTTTTTTTTATTCATTCGGTTTTCTTAACTTTTTAAAAAATAAATTAATTATAATTAATAAATTTTAAAATTTTTGATATCTTAAAATTATACATTATACCCACTTTACCAAAGTTTAAATTTGCAATAAATAAGTTGGTTTTAACCGAGAATCCCGTTCTTTAGTTATAACACAATTATCTCAATCACTATTTCCACGAATTTTCAAAACAAAAGAGAAAAAATTAACAAAACATTATTTTTAAAAAAAAATATCAAAATATTTTCATCAAAATTGATTCGATTATCGCAGCCGTCAATTGTTTACGATAAACGTAATATTATTTTGAAAGAGATGCGAGTTTGAATGGTATTTAAGTGTGGAGTTGGGGTGCGTTGTGTTGTGCGCCGACCTGTAGCTGATAGGAGGGTATTGAACGGTGGAGTGAGTGAGCGATCGTAGAAAGGCGTTCATTGTGTTCGCTGTGATCGCCATTTTCGCACTCAACACAGACTGTCATAGACTGACACACAGTCACTCATTCACGCCATTCCTCACTATTCATACGTCGACTCAAGCGTTCGCCGCCAAACACCGATTCGGTCCGCGATCGCCACCACTAGTGAGCCAAACACACGATTCGCAAACACCGAAACGCAACGCTATAGCCATCGCTCGCAACACTATTGACGCATACAAATCAGTGCATACCAATAGTTGCGCTAATAATCAATCGAAAACCAATAAATCGGAGCCGAGGTATGACTTCATTCATCTTACCATTCAATTCATTGCCACTCATTACTACTCACTTTCGCTTATTTTTGTTTTGTTTCGCTTTAATCGTTTCAACGAACGAGCGTTTCATTTCTAGTGTTGTTGTTATGCGTTCTCTAAATGTTTGCCTTAATTGTGGACTCGTTTCGTAATAAATGGCTTGAATTGCGATCTCAATGCGTGCCGAATGAGTGGCGAATGCGTGCGATTTGGGTGACAGTGGTCTGAGTTGTGAGCATAGGGTTGAACGTGTCGATCAAACAGATGACTAACGAAAGGTTAACTGCTATGCAGCCAATACTGTACAATACAATACATTACAATTATTAGCATTACCGGCATTATATGAAGCGATTCATATGCGATTCACACTCAAACAGTGAGCTGCCTATCGTTAAGCGCTAATTACTAAACGCGTTCGCGTTCCTCACGTCGAGTGCGTAGTGCGTGAACTCGCACTCAACTCTTTGAGTGCGTGAATGCGAGCTCTCGTAATGCGTCACACATTGAGTGTTTCATAATGTGTACACAATGTCTCGCATCGCAATCGCGCTCATCGGCTAACTATTTACTATATCTATTGTCTCAATTGACTCACTGATCGCCAATCATCTCACTTCACTCGCACTCCTAATCGCTGATTGACTGCTTTACTTATAGGGAGCGAAGCGTTCCTTTGGTGATAGTACTTAATTACTCAATGACTTCCGCTGGTCATCATGTCCGCAGTTTCGGGGATCGCATCGAAAGGGGAGAAAGCAAAACAGAAATACAGCGCTTTAAATATCAATAATCTCTATAAAGGAAAAAGTCTCGAGAATCCTAAGACCTCAGGTATTGTGCATTACTTGTGATGATTAATGCGATAACGATTGTGCGATATGACAGTTGCTCCCAAACATGGTTTGCAAACACTCGGCAAAGTGGGCGCGGGTCGCCGAATGCCTCCGCCGGCAAATCTGCCGTCTCTGAAGAGTCAACACATCGGTAATCCCAATATTAACTTAGTTCCTACTGGAGGTCAAGGATGGGGTTCAGGCAAAGAAGAGGACAGGTATTGTGTTGACTAGCGTTAGCAGATTGTTATAGCTGTTTATGATGTTGTTTGATGTTGACAGTGGAGCGACACCTCCTTTACAAACTTCATCTTCTGGTCAACAAGAAATGACATCACAACCGAAAACTCAAGCAAAACAAAATTTGAATGCAAGCCAAGAAAGTTCGGGCATAGCGTTAGCGCCAACGGTGTCAACGGTTTTAAATGTCAATGTAGTTGTGTCGTCGGCCACAGCGGCGTCAAAAACGTGGAGCAATATTACGGCCATCGCCGAGGCTGGTGGTCAAGACAAGAGCTTCTTAGCCCAACAGTCGCCGTTTTTTCCTCAGGAATTCCCGAAATTAGTTGGTGGAAGTGTCCCACAAGACGCGACTATAAAGGCAAATATCGAGACCTCGTACGGTCCGGGACCGAGTCTGCGGCCGCAGACGGAGGGCAGTTGGGGAATGGGTACTCGCCAGCCAGGCTTCGCTCAAAACGTAAACCTTCCACCGAGTCATGGCAATGGCGCGAACGGACAGCTCACGCCTTCCTCGCCGCCTACACATGACCCGAACGCGAGCCGAGTATTCGCACCTCAACCGCAGAGACCACCGATGCCCGGGTCTACGCTTCCCTTAATGCCGACCAACAACGCTAATAACGCTATTTTGCCGCAACCCATTAACGCCATCCATCATCAGTACAGACTAATGACTCCTTTCGTAAGAATCATTTATTGTTGAATTACATGCTGTTTATTGTTGATAATTATTGACCAACTAATGAACTCTTAATGGCCAGATGTATCCAAGAGCTCCATATCCCGGCGGCGCATATCAGCCTCAGCCTCAAGGATACCCTCATCCGCCACCTCAAGCTATGCCTCAAGTGAGACAGAATTTTTACGGCGATGGCAGGTATTTATAGATTTAAATATGTATGAAATAAACGATAAGTAAATGATGAGTTGAATTAGGCTGATATTGATGTTGACATAACTATTCATCACCCACTGACCACCTGATACTTATATTTCAAAACCAGATCTCATTCCCTATTATGTTGATTATGGTTGCAATAATTGATTATAACTATATTTAGAATGAGGCAGAGAGTGGATGACGACGGCATCGTTCGACCCGCAGGTCCGGCGCCACCGATTATTACTGATAAAGATCTCAAAAGTTTCGATGACATACTGGGCAATGAAGAAGACTTGGGTTGGTCTAAGAGGCATCCGGAAATTGATTACAACGCAAAATTAGTTTTTAGCGATGACGAGGACGCAAACCCTGTTAAGGAATCACTTTACGAAGAACGAGATTTAATTGATAAAAAGTCTAAACCAGCGGAATGGGACTCAAAAGATTATGAAAAGGTATTTGAAAAGTTTGATTGTTTATTCAAATGTTTGAAAATAAAAATTTATTAGTTATAAATAATCGGTAGAGATATTTGGATGCCTTTAATAGTACCGGTATTAGTAATTTAATACAATATGCCAGTAATTATGTATCAATGATTTCGGTCGAAGATCGAAATTATTATTTTCTCGTTTATTTAATTCAAATTTTCTTATTACTTGTATAAAATAGTTAAGGAAACTTAAATTTCAAATTATGATTTTATAATTAATGCATCAAATTGAGTGTTAGTGCTCACAGAGAAGTCAAATTCTTGATTGTAATCTATATTATTAAACTTATGATAATAGAATATCCGAAAAATTGGTTTTTGAATAAAATTGATTGCAATCGTTTGCTTTTACTTTTTTTGGCTCTTGATTTTTAATCATCTTTTGTAAAACAATATATGAATAATTAAATTATTGAAATAATTTGAACTATTTAAAAATTTTAGATATGTTATTAGATAAATAAATGTCATGAAATATTTATAATATTGATTAAATTAAATGGAGCTATTAATTCATTAATAGGACGAGAGAAACAAATATCGTGTGCCACAGTTGTGGCAATCCTTACCTCCAAACACTCGAATAGCGCCGAGCGGTCCGTTCGACTACTCTGGAGCGCAACCATTGCCGCCTAATTTTCAGCGTCAGCAACAAATAAACACAAACTATCCGCAAACGCGTCACTCAAGATCTGATATAGTGCCGGACGAAGACGAGATGTGGCGACAACGCAGTCGACAACAGTCGGACGAAATGGCGGCCGCCGTTATTAGAGCCCGACAGCGACGCGAAGAGGAGGAGAAAAAAATGGAAAGAAGTCGTGAGGCGGCGCGTGAAAAGTTGAAAGCGTTGGAAGAGAAGACGCAGACCGGAGACAAGGATAAGGACTGCATCGACAGTGACGGCCGTTCGCGACACAGCAGCGAAAGTCGTGACGAGAAAATCAATTATCGCGACCCAAAGGACTTGCGGTCTGCGAACTATGCGAATCAGTTCTCTGCGGCCAAACAGTACACGAAGAACGTTCCGCCGAGATTCCAAAAGCAGGCCGAACTCATGCGTCAACAGCAGAGCGGCCAAACGGCACAATCGCCACCTTATGATCAAAGGCTAACGCATCCCACCATTCGTTTGATGCCACAACAAGATAGCGAACAACGACCCACTGTTGTCAATCAAGTTTTAAATACAACTCAGTTAATAAGTAAAGCGCCTCTTATTGCTGACACGTCTAGATCTGAGAGTCAAATAAGCTCTGGTCATGAAAGTTATGATAGTGAACGTGAGAGACAGACACCAGAGTATGAAATGCACTTAAAAGAAAAAAGACAAAAACAGATACTATTGGAAAATAATTGGCGAGCATTTCAAAGCGCACGACCATCTAATGATATCAAAGAGTTTAGCGATAATTCGCGACTATTTGCTTCTTATGATAATAATGATAAAAGTGATCAAAATTCTCAAAATGTGACAAAACGTATAGAATCGAAACAAATCACCGCTCAATCCGAATATACTACTCAACAAATTCGAATTGAAAACAGAGACAACGCGTTGAAAGACGATAACGAAAGGAATTCTGCTGAGAAAAGAATTTCAGTCGAAAGACAAGAGAGCTCTCAAAGTTCACAGTCAGACAGACGTAGTTCTTCTTCGAAAGAAGAGAGATTTAGGAAATACGAGAGACTTGACTGGGCGTCCGAATGTGATAACGTGTCGATCAGTAGCGGCAAACGAGAGAGACATCGACACGTACCCATCACGCAGAAACAATTTGAAAGTATTACCGAACCAATCAAGAAAAACTTTACGCCACTCAAAAAAATTATCACAGCATCCGTTACGTCATCTAAAGATGAAAATACTAAAGATAGTACAGTTGATAATAGTAAGACAATTATCAAGAGTAAAGACGACTTATTGAGAAAAGATGCGCCACTCATGTCTACAGTTAGTGACGAGATTGTAAATAAAGCTATTAATCAATCAGAAACGTCTAACTCGGCAAAAGTTCAGGCAATTAAAGATGATATTAACGCGTCGAAAAAAGATAAGAGCAGTGAGAAACAGTGCGACAATGCTTTTAGACGAGCAAAGGATGTCAACAAAAGGGAGTTAACTAAAGATGAAAGAAATGTTCGACGAACTAATACTAGTAGATATGATACGTATCAGAGTAGAGGTCGTTATTCGGGCCCTTCATATCGCGGTCGTGGAAGAGAATATCGACGCTCACATAATTCGAAGGATAAAGACGATGTCAAGTCTGAGTCGAGTTCAGCGCATTCGTTCATTAAGAATGACAAACCAAGAAGAAAATCAAATTCAGACGATAGTGTGATATCAGAAGAACAAAGTAAGAAGGATTTGTCTAAGGATAGTGAAAAATCTGATAAAATAGTGAGCGGCGCGTCGACTAATGTGAAAGTTGAAGACAATAAAGATAAAGAGAAGGCCGTGAATTGCGAGCCAATACTTTCGTCGTCTACTTCTTCGTCTATTTTGCCGAATCAGCGCAGCGACGCATCACGTCGTGGCAGAGGCGCGATTGCATTTAAAAATAGTACACGAGGACTGCCCCGAACGTACGGTCCCAGCAATTACGGTCCTCCGCCCTCACGCGCCGCGTTCGGCGACGGTATTGCGAAGTCGAGTAACGCCAAGGAAAGCGATGTGAATAATCGTGACGTGAATTACGAGTCGAGACATTCGAATTTTCAATCTAAAGACAATTATAAAGTTTACAGAGAGGATAGCGATTCGCATCACAAGCGTATGTCGTACGACACCCGCAACAGTGTTACTCACAACAGAAAAGCCACGTCTCTGAACAGCAGAGCCACAAACAATAGCGCCAATTCTGGTGGCAGTAATCGTGCCGAACAATTGCCGCCCAGATTTCAGAACAGACATAGCAATGGTTCTCAACGGGGAGGACGAGGAAGAAATTGGAGCGACAAAACGTTTAGAGGCGCACACGCGGGCGAAGCGGACGTGGCCAACAACGAGGAGTGGGAAACGGCGTCGGAGAGCAGTGACATCGCAGACAGAAACGAGCGAAAGTCGAATAAGCGTAACGATTATCCCGATTATAGACACGATAACCGAAATTACAATAGAAAGCCGGATAATAAGAG
This sequence comes from Microtritia minima, assembly GCA_034699355.1. NCBI lineage: Eukaryota > Metazoa > Arthropoda > Arachnida > Sarcoptiformes > Euphthiracaridae > Microtritia > Microtritia minima. The sequence continues at coordinate 8,217 of JAQIYA010000735.1, forward strand.
AGGCGATTATCGCGGACCGCACGGCGGCAGTCAGTCGTCTAATTATTCGAGACATATTAGAAATTCAAATCTGCCGTCTCGTGGAGGAAGTGCTGCCGGTATATCAAGCAATCAACAGCGAAACGGACCGACGCTCACCACTTCGAACATTACTAGCAATGAAAACATAACTGTCTGTACTTTAAGTGACGTGACATTAGACAATCCAACAGCTGTTAAGGAAGCTTTTAGTGACATTAAAAATAGAGTTAAAGTCTCAAATGAACAGCTCGACGATCAGCTGAACGCGAGTGAAACTGAAGAGGGCTTTCAAACGGTTTCTTATAAAAAGCGAAATCGTTTAAATCAAGAAAGTAATAATAAAAAGTTGAAGCAAGAGGTGAGTTGGAAAGCATTATCTGATCAGTTAAATATTTTAGTGATGAACTTATTAAATCTGTCAATCCAATGAATTCCTGATATTAATAATCTATTTATCTGATAGTAACAAATTTTTAAATGATTTGATTAAATATTTTATTCAAATTGTAAATTATTTATTTAATTGATTATAGACTGTTCTAAAATCACGAAACAATAGTCGTAACCGTCAGTGCAAATTAGCGCCGCGTTTCGTCAAACAAAAGGAGAATAAAAGGCTAACAACTTTGTCGAATGAAGTTTTCTCTGTTGTCTCAAATGAATTATCGGAAGAGGTTAAGTCGCTATCAATTGAATCAATGGAGAGAAACGCAAAAGAAAGATCTAGTATTATCGCAAAGAGTGTGCCAAATGCTTGGAATAAACCGTTAAGTCATTCATTGCAAACACCGGCCAGTAATTCCACAATAACTACAATTGCAAAAACTGCGCTCAAAACTACGAACAGCATTACTAATGATATTCAACCGCTTAGTATATCATCAAAGTCTAGTAGTTTCGATCAGCACGACAGCGGCATCGATGTTAGCGATCAGCCGCCGTCCACCGCTTCGTCGCAGCGCTCCTCACCGAGCAATGAAGACAACAAATCAATTACTACTACTGCTAAGGCTAACACTACTGTTGAAACTCGCGCTGATATTGTAAATACAAACATACATGTGTGTCAATTGCAATTGTACTAAATATATAATTTCGCAGGTGTCTGACATCGAGACGGGAAAACCGATGTGTACCGTCATATTTGAAAACACCAGGTTTAAAGAAGAGAATAAGGTTTTGGCTAAAATTGCGCCCACCTCTAAGTCACCCATAGCTAAGGTATGTTGCATTTGATTTGATGTGATTATGCTGTTAAAAACTTTGATGAGAAACGAGCCAATCCAATGATTTCATTGATTATACCATCTCTTGTCCCAAAACTGAGTTTTTTAAATGTTTTACTAACTAAAAAAGTCTAAAACTTAAAAAATGTTTTAACTGATGAAGTATTTTAATCCAATTCAGGATATTTTAAGTAATACGACTATCTCTAACAATATGGTCATTAATGAATCGCGAATTTCTCAGGCGATAAACTCAACAAAAAAAGTAAGATTTATTTTCAATTTGCATGCTTTGAATTTTATTATATTCAATTAATATTTGAAATAATTATAATAAATTATTTATTATATTTAATATTATAAATAAATCATTAAGATTTGGTTTTATAATGTATTAACATTAAGAATTGAGGCGCTATAGTAGACACAAAAAGTGAATTAAAAATGTTACTTTTTGAGGGGAAAACAGTGCGCGAAATAAATTTAAGTTATTTATATTAAATATTTAATTTTTTTATTGTTATATAATTGAATACTTCATAAATGACTTATACTATAGAATGACACCGTTTTGATTGATGACTATTCGATAAGCGAAAAAAATCAGTCTTCAAATATTGCAAAAGTGGTGGGAATGCAGAGAATTAGTAATGTGTTGCCGACTGACGACTTGAATATGAAAATAGCTTCAGTCAAAAAAGTTTGGGAAAATAGCCCTTCAATGTCGTCAGTAATAGATGAAACAAACGAAGCCTCCAAAAGTGTTTTGATTAACTCATTTGAAGACAATAAGTTGAAAAGCAATTTGTCTACGAATAACGAAAATATCAATAATGCGAAGCCTTCGTCGAAAATATCGCACACGAGTCAGTCATCGACAAAATGCGACTTCTCTTCAGTTGATTCGATGAATGCTTTAAACAAAGGAAAACTGCAATCCATTCAGTTTTCGGCTGTCAATCAAATGGTGTCGCAAAATGCAAACCAAAATCAGGCTCTTATGGCTCAACAACATCAGCCCTCTATCATATCGTCGCAAATAATGATAAACCCGTTGAATTCGCCGCCGTTGGACACGACGATGTCGGGACACAACAGCGTGCGTTCGCTGACAGGCGTGGCGCCCGCATATCAGGTGCATAACGTGGCCCACACGCCCAACATCTCGAGTCCTCCCACGATGTTGTACAACACGCAAGTGGCCGCGCATAACGTTTATCAGTCATTTGGCGCTCAAATGGAGTCACTGCATCAAAACCAAATGCCAGCAGTTGTGGCGCAGTTCGCGCCGCAACAGTCCGGACACTACGGTCAGCAACAGCTGATGCAACACCAGGCGAACACTATAAATCAGGCCAATCTGTTTATGGCAGCTCACAATCAGCTGACGGCGCAGTCGGCGCCCAACGATCAATACAAGTACAATCCAGTGGCCGCTCAACAGTCATTAGCCAACTCTTTACTGAAGTCTCAGTTTGTTCACGCCTCGAACCCAACACTGGCCCACAATTCGTGGACGTCTGCGGGCGCTCACAATCAGGCGAACCAACAAACGGCCGCCAATACTATCAGTTACTATCAACAACAGCAGGCCTCGAGTGTTGGCTCTGGTCTTCAGCCGCACTTCACGTTCGCGTCCCAGCAGTCGATGGGCTTATTGCCAGCCCAGCCATCGCAGGCCACTCTTGTGCAGCAGTCATATCGCGCCACTCAGCTAACGATGGGTCGCGCGCAGACCGTCGACGCCGGCAATCCTATGGCCGCTAACTTGAGAAATATGTTTTCGGCAAACTTAAGTGTGAATGATTTGAATAAAATTGGAGCCACAGTGCAGGCAATGGACGCTCGAAACAGTAGTAACAGAACTTCGTTTGCGTACTCGCAAACCTCTAATTTGCCCGTTCATCAGCTCCAACAACAGCATCAAATATACGCCAATCAACAGAAGTTCGCGGGAAGAGCTATAATGCCTATGTATCAACAAGTGCTGACGCCAGCCGTTCTCAGCGCTCGACCCAATAGCGGGCCTCAACCGACTCTCACTTCGAACCTGTCCACCGCTACCAACACTTATCCCACACCCATTCAGCGACCGAACAATTCGATTAAAATGAATCGCAATCAATTGCATTCGAAGATCAATTTACAGCAACAGCAACATCACCAACAACAGCAACAGCAGCTGCAGCAACAGTTGCAACAACAGCAACAGCAACAGCTTCAACAGCAGCAGCAGCAACAACAACAACAACAACTCGAAAAGACAGCACAAGCACAACAGAGTTCGCAGTTGAGTAGTGCACAGCAGGCGAAGATGCGTCACGAGGCGGTTCTGCAGACTCAGTCGTTCTTCGCTCAGTCAACTGTTAACATGAATAAGTTTGATGCGCAGATCTCGGAATCGCAAAAATGCATTATCGATGAGACCACTAACGACAACAGTCTCACCACAGAAACAACCGACGAAAACAAATTAGCAAATAGTTCGCAGAATACTATCGAAACAAATAATGAATAAATGATGTAATCTTAATGTTGTAAACATTAGAAATAACACGATTAGCCACACATCACAAATACAATTGATGTTTAAATGCAAAACGTTTCAAATTTGGAGCGAAATGTTCGACTTGACGTTATTATCGCAATTAAACGGACCAAATATAGAAGTGATTATCTCGACATAAACAATCGCTAAACTTTATGATAAATACAAATCTCTGAACAATTTGGGAATATATTTATTGTCGCTTTCCTCGCGTTAATGATTCCCATTCGGATTCCTTTTATTAAATATTAACACGATTTAGCTTTAATAGTGAAAACTTTCAAATACAAAACATGTATATTTAACACCAATATGTCCCAAATATACAGTAATGTTAATTCTCTCCTATCAATGAGCATATAATCTCTGTTAAGCTTTCAGTGTTAGCAAACTTTCATGTTATTAAACAGAATATCTATTAAACTACTATCCCGTATTGTTTTGTTTGTAAGGAAATTCGGTTATTAGAAAGCAAGTGTGCATTGCGTTATAAATTATTTTATAATTAATAATAAAATATTTCAATTCAAATATTAATGGGACTATTATTTGAAACGCTGAGCACACGTCTTATCTATGCTAACAGTGATGCTTCGAAATAACTTATTATGGTTTTGTAGACGTGATAACTGTTGTTTCAGAAAAAATCTTTAATTTATGATAAAATTATTTATATATATATATATACATATGTGTATATATATAATATCGATGCATATATACAATATTTAACAATATTTCGGTTTTACAGTAAAACAAATGATTTTTTGTATAACAGACATCGAATACAGTATTTGGTTAATACTTCCTGTTTAAAGCAATTCTGTACAGAGCGGTAAATATTTGAAAACATTTTTAAGTAGAACTAATACAACTTTTAAAGCAGCTTTGATTTTCTCTGTAATCTTCTTAATAACCATCACTTGTAATATGTAATAAATGCTGCTATACTTGGTTGATATTAATTAGAGCAGCACATTTACACGTGTAATAAATGTCTGTATAAAATTTGGATTGGATTAAAGATTGCTTACTTAAATACTTGTTCTCGAGTGTCAGCGAATTGGCAAACATCGTCTTATCATAAACGTCACAAACAACTTTTTAATAATTAGCCATTAATAGCTCACTGGTACTAATAAAAAAGAGGTAGACTAACATTTTGATCATTCAGTTAATGATTAGTTGCAATTTTACAAATTAGTTGTGCGCTTAGTTTAGCTAAATGTCATTAGTATTGCTCTCGACAAATGTTAAGTTATTCTTCGAAACACACTTTTTTACACAACACAAAACTGCTTCACTAATATTTTCGAATACTGAAATTCCAGCTTTTGTGGCCAAATCTGATAAATAAACTCGTCCTCTATTATAGTCTTTAACCGCCAATTTAGTTAACTGTAACACAACATCCAATAAGAATTAAGTACTGTATGTGCACTATATGTGCAGCAATTTTTACTAACCTTTTCGTCTTCAATTATACAGTCGTCTTCTAAGTGTTGGATACATAAAACAACATTACAGCCGATAGCGATGAAATGAGCGGCCTTTGATTACAACAATTAATTTCGATTAGATTAACTGCAATTAGCTTTCAATGAGATAACATACCAAAATCATCGATGATAAAGCTCTCGTATCTTTGGTTATTGTGAATAAGAGAACTCTGCTTCTCTCTATGGCTGATGCTTCTAATGGTATGATACGCTCTCCACTCCACGATTCGTTTTGCGAGGTATACGTGAGACCGTATTTTCTGTGTAATGGGAGTAATCATTAGAATGCGTCACAAAAATGCGTTTATTGTGAATTAGCTATTACTTGAGCAAAGGAATAGCAATATCCTCTCTCCATTTGGAGGGCTGAGAAGAACCTCCTAAGTAGATGTCCCAGTAATGGGTTTCGTACGATATATGTTCGCCATTCATGTCACTAATTTGTAACGTTAAAGGTCTGAATAGCCATTCGATGAGTTTGGAAATTGGCTCAATTAAACAGTTCGTTATTTTTTTGGCCAACAATTCCACTAATTTGTGGTTCGAATGAATTTGAGATTTAAATTCAGTTATTATACAACAAAATTCATCAAAATTGATACGAATCTCGTCTAAATTAATAGTAGTCATTTGAGATAAGTCTTCATATAATCCTCCCATTTGTTCAAATTGTCCGATCGCTATCGCACGCAAATTATCCACACTTAAGTTTTCATCCGTCATAATACGAAAGGCGAGTCTCAAGTCATTTAAAGTAATTTCTCCCTTATTGTTGACGTCTAAAGAATCGAAAACTGCCCGAAGCTTATAGAGTTTATCGCCGAGAGGTATGTGAGCCATTTTCACCGGTATCGCATTGTCCTCTCGCAGCAAATCCTGCGGTCGCAAGTTGTCGCGCAACAGTCGCGGCAAACATGACAGACCAATGGCCACCTCATCGAAAATAGGAATTCCCTGACGCTCGACAATGTCCTGCAGATACGACTGTCCTTGTTTTAAGTCCTTATACTCCCTGTCAAGTAAATTAAATAATAAGTACCATATAAATAGAGTTCGTTTGTTTGTCCATTACTTGTCAGAAATAGGTTCACCATAAATGAAAGAACCAGAACCTGGATATTCGCTGACTACTAATATCAGCTTTCGTGGTGTGCCAGCGATGAACGACGCCTCTATCATAGAGGCGACTGAACGCGTTTGATTATCGATGACGAAGAAGAGCACTTCTGCGTGCTGTTCAAAGTAATGCCAAAATGAGCATTAAATGGCAAAACAATTGTTTTTAATAGCTATCCTCACCTGTTTAGCACAGCTTTCTAATTCAATGAGCTCTGGTTTCCAATTGGCGACTTGCTATTGAAATTGTGATCATTAGCACAAATTATTTTTAAAATAAGTTATTAAATTTAATTATAAATACCGGATTGTAATATGTTATGCCTAAACTTTTAAGCATTGGAATGGCGGCGTCAGTCCTCCAAGTCGTCGGATTACAGGAACCACCGAGAAATACTAATGTTAATATATAATTTATAATTAATTAACGCAATTATTTTATTATAAAATAAATCAATAAAATAAATTTATTTGAAAATTTCTAATACTAAGATTTAAAATACTAATAGTAAGATTAAAAAGTTTTTATTTTTTGCAAATTTATAATTTATAGATATTAGAAAATATTGATTTGATTAATTTTGAAAATATGTTTGAAAATAATGCTTAAAAAGTACTGAACTCTCTTAAATAAAATAAACTCTCTAAAACTATAAGTAAATAAGTAAATCATTAATACCATCGTATTTGACAAACGATTTGTTGTTTTCATTTAATTGCTGATTCATCGTAATTCTTCTGTGTTCAGAAACGTTGCACTTTGAGAGAGGTATTGGTCGAGGAGTTCTGTCATCGATTAACATTTTTTAAGACAGAGTTAAAAAGCTCAAACTTAATATACTTATGTACTTATTATCGTAGCAATACTTCAGTTCGGAGGCATAGACACAGAACTCGCCAAAAGTCAAATAATCACCGTTCTTTCGGCGCGAACAATCATTAGCGCATTTAATCATTTCGTGAATTTGAGAACGAGACGGGTAGACATCCATGTCGTGAAAGATGTATGGCAGGGAACGAACTAACTTTCTGTTTGGTAGTTCTGCTCTTTCTGTCCATATTTTAAATAATTTTCTATTAAATAAAATATTATTTTATAAATTTACAATTCATACTTATTCCTATATTAATTATTATTAAGACTTCGCCAATTAATCCACTGTATTAATCAATCTTAACATTAATTCATACACAACAACAATTAATTCAAACAAAATTGAATATTAGTCTTATTTAATAAAAATGAATTTAAATTCGTTTATATATAAACGATAATATCTACAAAATAAATTGCATTATCAAATGTGTTTCGATAAGTACTACATTCACAGTTTATATAACTGTTCACACATTCGCAATGATATGAATGAAATGCTGAAATAATTGAATCAACACTTGCCAACACTTGAATGTTGCAAAATTTATGAAATTAATGTCAAGATTTGTGAAATAGTATTGGTTTCAGTTAATTAACTGTAATATTAATAAATTAATATAAACAAAACTGTAATACAAGATGATTGCAGTTACACTAATATTAACAAATAGGGGTCGGAAGTATAAATAATGAAACGCATACCGAGTAAAATTTCCATAAAGTGTAGAGTAATCAGTCATCGTTCACTTTTATGCTGAAAACAAATAATTATGTGCTTTAGTAAATAAATAATTTTATGAAATATATAGCAATTCATAAAAAAGTAGATTTTGTTAAAAATGCAGTTATATTTATATAGATAATCAAAAATTATTTGATATTTAAATATCGCAATAAGCCTATCATTTAATGGGACTTTACATTTGAGTTATCTTTAAAAGCGATTATTCATAAAGAATGAAATCGTATTTCAATCTGGAAGAGAAACTTTAGATATTACTGGTTAGGGCTGGAAATCGTGAATGGATTTCGCGATAAAATCGATTAAATAAGCAATAAATGTCATCATATCTCTCATATCATATCATAATATTGGATCACTACTAGATCAGCACACCTGGCATTGCATGTGTCACTGATACGCCAAACATTCATTTTAAATAAACACAAATAATTATCTCGAGTACAAAACATTGTTGACAAGTGATGTGATTAAAGATTTTTTTATAAAAATGTATTCAATCAACAATAAACTATTATTTTTTGTTTTCAATGAACTGAAACAAAAATATTTACAAGTTATGTAAACAGGAAAACTTGCGATAACATCATATGTTCTTATGACGACATCGATTGCACGTACATTACTAGTAGGCGTACCACACGTCCAGATTGTGACACTTCTGTCCGCAGTTGTCATACGGGATATTAATTTGGAATTGTAATGCAATTAAAACATTAAAAACTAATATGCATTAAAGCGAAATGTAAACAAATTAAAAATGTCATTATTTGCTATGCATAGTATAACCTTAAAATCAATTATGAACCAAACTATTAATGAAACAGTAATTATGTGCCCATAAAACAACATATTTTTACCGAATAATTTAAATTTAAATTATATAAATTTAATGACTTTATATTGAAAGTGTTTCATATAATTAATGAAAAAAAGAAAAGGAAAATAAATAATGAAATAAATAATGAAATGTTAGTGAAATGAAAGAGTGGTGACTGACCGACG
>JAQIYA010000736.1:0-17247 GCA_034699355.1 Microtritia minima
TTTAAATATGTAAACGACTGAACGATAATTAATTCGCGACTTGATTGACATCCATTTCAATTTTTTAAATGCTTCACATAACGTGATTTTTTGCAATCTATTGGTTAATAAATATCCAACGCATACAATATAATCATATGCTTTAAATACTCAAAACATGCTTATCTGTCAATTTAAGTGAATATTTTTCTAAATATATAAATTTCGGAGGTTATGTAAGAGACTGTTTGTTAACTTTAACTTTAACTCAATAGTTGACAAAATTTAAGTGTGTTTTTAAGTGACTGTCAATTTGCTTTATTTTTGTTGAATATATGAATTTAACATATATTCTATTGAATTCTATCTAAATTTCTATTAAATTTTCTGCAAAATTGATTCAATCAATCAGATTTAAAAATTAGCATCAGATAGAAAATCAATAAAGTTTGCTATTATTTGTTGAGCAAACAATGATTTTCTGAAATTATTAAAAACTAGAAAATAAATTATTAAATTAGTTAAACATTCCATATTTTCATTATCACAATTTAGGTGATAAAATCAGGTGATTTTTGTATTCGAAAAACAACGCAAGTGTTATGAGTTTGAAAGTAAAGGCTGAATGAAGAGGGGATAAAAGAGGGAGAGTTAGAGTGAAAAAATAAATCAAAAAATACAATTTTAAACTGAATATAATTAAAATATATTTATTATTATGTTATGATATTATTTATTAATTGCAATTAATAAGTGGAAAACGTAATTAAATTAATTGACTGATAATTATAATTGTAAACATAATTATAATTATAAATAAAACATAACGTGATTAGTATGCAATCTATTTGTTAATATTGTTTCAACACATACACTAAGACTAATAATGACGTGTATTTAATTTAAGTGAACACATGCTTATCTGTCAAATTGAATGAATATTTTTGCTAAATATATAAAATTTGGAGGTTATGTAAGAGACTGTTTGTTAATTTTAAAACGGTATAAAAGCTGCGCTCATTCTTAATATTACGTTATTAACAAAAAGTGAAATACTTTTGATATATTTATAAAACAAAACCTATTAAATTAGATAAGTTAGACTAAGTTTGGTTAATTTAGTAAAATTATAGTCAGCTCAGTCTCAATAAACAAAATGGCAAATATGGAGATAGTGGTGAATCTGCCGATAAATACCGACTATAATAAAGACATGCGCGACATGAATATAGAGGATTATGTGCGCGAATGCGAATCGTGGGCGTCCGCGATATTCGGTCGGCCGTACGTCGACAAACACGAGTGCGCGAAATTAATCTATTACATGCTTCCGACTGGGATCAGTCGGGAGCGGGTCTTAAACTGTGATAAGTTAGCGCTATTCTGTCGCGAGTACGACGACAGCGTCGAGACCGAGTCCGAGCGACGCGACCGCTGGCGAGAGATTTTCGTCCAAAGAGCCGAAACAGGCAGCGATCCGATTGAGATGATGTTTGCGGACGTGTGGAGAAATTTCACGCAGGCTTTCACCGAAAACCAGGAGAAAAGATTTCGACAGGTGTTTGTGGATCACGTGACTGTTCTGGAGAAGCGCGAGACCAGCACTTTGGGCACTATTGACGAGTTCGCCGATATTCGCCGCAAAGACTTTGGCTATGATTTGTTAAACATGTGGATTGAGTACGCGTTAGAGTTAAAGCTCGACACTTCGCCGCTCGACCACTATCTCGTGCGCGCGCTTCACGAGAATCTGTCGCGTTATATGTTTATGGTGAACGATGTCTACTCGTTTAAGAAGGAATATCTTGACGATCGAGCCGAATGTAATTACGTTACTCTTATCGCTCGACTGCACGGCTGTTCATTTCAAGAGGCGGTGGATTTTGTTGGCAAACAATTGCCTGCACTCGAGTCTAATATCTTTATGTATAGGGACGAGATTTTCGCCCTTAATGTACCGATAAAAGCGGAAATGATAACTAAAATGGTTGAATCGATACCCGCTTACAACTATTGGCACTCCGTTTCGATTCGATATAAATAGTGTTTGATTTTTGTTTCATTAAAATCTCAGGCCTGATATAATCGAATTGTATTTTTGCAGACAATATAATGTTTGCTTAGAAAATATTGAAAATTAACTCGAAATAAAATTTATATAATTAATTATTTTGTTTATTTATTTATATCTTAACAAATAAAATGATCATTAAATTTAAGTGTGCTTAAGATTTTAACTGACCGTCAATTTGTTTGATATTTGTCGAGTATTTTGTTTGAGCTTTAATTATCAAACTTTTCAAAACTCATTATTTCTAAATTTTTTCATAATTTTTTAACTAAGAATAAATTATGAGAGAACATAATATGAATTACCCTAAAGTTCCAATGATAATACGCGTATTAACTATGAAAAAACTAAGCTGCGTATTATTACATGGAACGTATTATAAATGCCTTATTATTTGTATTTGAATATAGATAAAAAAGGAACTTTCTATAATTTCTAAGAATTTGTTAAATTTTATATACTCTTTGAACACTAAAATGATAAAAATTCATGCGTATTATACATGGGGTGCGTTTTATCATTTGGTACTTTATGGTAATGGTTGTCTAACATTTAACTTCTCGTTGGCCTTTAGAAATGCGCATTTAATTTTGAATCAGAGTAATGATTTTAAATTTGTTATGTATATATTTTCACATTTATAAAGAACTTAAAATTTTATTATTATATAATTAAATTAAAAAAAGTTTTTTAATACTAAATAATTTATGGAAATTTTCTTTAATACAAATTTTCGAAAAACCTATTTTGACTACTTATTCCATCTAATGGTATATATGTTAATTAAAAATAACAAGTTTTACTATAAAAACATTACCTTAAAACTATCCTGTTATGAGACGCATTCCAATTTTTTTATTGATTATAAAAATTTTCAAATACTATTTATTAATTTAAATCAAAATTTCTATGCCGTAATTATAAAAAATTATGTACACGCAAGACAACACCAATTATAGTATAAAATAATACTCGAGATTATTATCATTTATTATGTAAGAGATTATTTTAAATAAAGTGAACGGCATTATAATAATAACGATAAAATTGATTTTAGTGGTGTGAGAGATAAACTGAGTTAACATTAAGTTTAATGTTTAACATATAAATTATATTTTTAACACAATAATTAATATTTAAAATATTTATTAAAATTTTTAGTTAGGCATTCGTTTTCATAAATAAATTGATTCAGCTTTTAAATTGCTGTGTATTATGCATAGTCTCTCGTGTATGCTCTTTAAATAAATATTTTTATGATTTTGCTTATGATTTTTCTTTTATATATCAATAAAATAATAATAAAGATAATTTTTAAGATATACATAAGCCAGTAATTATATCATTATTCTCTATTACGAATAATGTAAAGATATAATAAAGAATAATTCATAAAAAAAAGATGTGCTCAAAGCTCAAACCTTTTACATTAATTTTTAAAGTTATAAAGTTTTATATATTCAATTTACTTAATGCAAGCTTCAGCCATAAATCTAGTACATAGGCTAGACTATGAAGATCAAACTCTAGCTCAGCATTTGTATAGTGTTGACAGTATTAGTTATTATCATATGAAGCTATAATTTTGGCGTCATATAATAATTATGGAAATTTTTTCACCTGATTTTGACTTTTCTTTCATTCAAAGGAGTTTATGACAATTGTTATCAAATCAAAGTTATTTGTTAGCGCTTCGATCTAAAAACAAACCACTGCTATGTCGAGATGGACCTGTCCGAGCATATCTTCGCGAGTTTTTTCGAGACATCGCAAACTCTTATGCTTGACAACTATATTACTCACGATATTCTTAATCGTAGCATATATACCACAAGACGGACTGTGAGTTAAACTAAGAATACTTTAGTTAAAGTATATTTAAAAGTTTATCTCCCAGTTATCACTACTCACCCTATAATTGGCTTCTGGGAAATGGCGAACCACTGGTCGTGGCGGACAAATGCGGCGCCAAACACAACATAGTGTTCATAAAGACCCACAAATGCGCCTCATCTGCCATACAGAACATACTCATGCGCTACGGTGTGGCCAATGGAGAGGTGTTTGTGTTGCCCGCGAAGGACAACTATTTAGGACATCCGCAACCGTTTCACCGCTCTTTCGTTCCCGATCCCAATCGCTTCCATCACGAGTACAACATTCTCGCCCATCACTCGCGCCTCAATTACGCCGAAATGAGTGCACTCATGCCGAACGACACGCTCTTCATTACAATACTGCGAAATCCTGTGGACCTTTTCGAGTCGATGTTCACTTACTATGGTTTACAACAGTTCTGGAATATAACTCTCGATTCGTTAACCATTGCAGAGAAGGTGAGCAAAACGCGATTAGTGGACAAAATCGGCATCAATCAGATGATGTTCGACCTCGGCGTGAGTCCGACCGAGTTTACCAAACAGAATGTGGTGCGACAGCACATCAATCATTTCGACTCCATTTTCGATCTCGTTATGCTCGCCGAGCGTATGGACGAGTCATTAGTGCTGCTCAAACACCTGATGTGCTGGTCTACGGACGATGTGGTGGTCTTCAAGGTTTGGCTCGCTTTCTATAATCATTACAGTAATAAATGTGGTAAATATCTGTACACACAGTTGAACGCACGCGAGAGTAAGAGTAATCTGTCGGACGCGACCCGATCTCGATTGGCGGCACTTAATTGGGCCGATAGTGAGCTATACAAGCATTTCGAGAGAAAATTTGCGAAAATAGTGGGCGATTTCGGTGAACAGAGAATGAACGCCGAACTGAACGAATTGCGCGAACGAACGAAAGAATGGTTTGAGTACTGCGTGAGTGAGAATCGAAGCTCAGTAGATATGGTCGCTAAGACTCAGGTGGCCATTGTTCGGCACATCAATAGGCATCGGCACAACTCGACGTGTTGGCTGCTGACCGCTCACGAGATGCAGTTAACCGACTATTTGCGCGATCGTCAGTCGCGCGCGTTTCCCGGTTCGGTGTTCGGGCCGACGGTCGCGACCGTTCACGAGAAAAATCCTGTGCCGGCCAAACGTCAACAACAACGTAAGCCTTACTCATTCAGAATCAATCCTAAATACGCTGGTCTTTGGTGTAAACGATGCTTTAATAATAATACTGTCAAACAAGTGAGAGGTTGTGTGAATTTTTCAGCCAATTATTACAAACATTTATGTTTAGAATAGGCGTTCTGTGATTGCATTATTAATTACTATGATTTGATACTTTAGTTATAAAGTTATACTCTTTGAGTTTAACTTGCAATTGAAGATTGTTTTGTTTTGTGAATGAAGTTATAGTAATACTTTGAAGATTACATTCAGAATATGCATAAATCTTTATTTAAATTATTTTCATAAAATCATTCGCAAATCAAAACTGAGTTTCAGCTGAGTTAAAGTCAAGGTCTAAGTGAAATTCAAGTCATTATTAGCTTTAAAAATTTCACTGCGTCAAAATTTAACAAATTATTTTCATTTAGACATAATTTTTAATTGACAAGTCATAAATACATATCAATTATTATAGGATTTATTATTTAAATCATATTTCTATATAAATATATAAAAATATATTTCCATAAATTTTTAATGAAAATTATTTATTTAGGAATTCTTTCTCGTATGTTATATATGTTTTATAATTCACTGTATGATAAAACTTTAGTTAATAAATTGTGGTTTGAATTTTTCAAACATCTTATAATTAGATTTAAATTGATTAATGTGACACATAAATCAAGTGTTAAAAAAGTATGGGATATTACTCAATAAAACTCAATCAAAAGCTAATTTGTTTAAATTATAATGTTTTAAAATTGATTGTCGAAATTATTGTACAATTTGTGACGCCTTTAAATAAATCAAGAATTAATTAATTTGATATAAATTTTAATAATCATTGATTATTTTTCTGCGCAATAGTTTTGAAATATTTCTTTTAATTCTTGACAACAATATTAAAAACATTTAAACAGTTTTAGTGTTATTCATGTATTTGATGTAATTATTAACTACTAATTAGCGTATTATATTAAAAACTATGATTATTTTAATTATATTATAGTCAAAAATTAATGATTTTTTAAAAGTAAAAGTAATAAATTTAATAAATGTTCAAAATTTGTTTTGATTTGATTGTAACCGCACCGCAATCAAAATTTCCGCATTCGTTTAATTTCCTCGAAATTAAATGAGGAAATTAAAAGAATTTAACCGTTTTTTCTGATGATTAGGGATAAATATAATTTAATAATCAACAAATTTAAATGCGAACATTAAATATGAAAACAACTATTACAGACAAGTTTGCATTTGATTAATTAATGAGATTTATATGTAAGTAGTAGTGTGACCAATGGTCAAGGATTCAGGTCAACAATTCGCCTTGATTTTAATGGAATGGGTCTTTATTTGACATTGAAAGGTCAAGGAATGAAAAATTTATGAACGCAAACAATTTTTTTAATTGATATTTACTACAATATTAATAGATTTTACAGATTTTAATAGTTTTTCATTTGTTTTAAAATATGAGTTAAATTCTAAACTATAAATAGAAATATTCATATTTATATAAATTTCAGCTTTAACTAAATCTATAAACATCTGATTTCGATTGACTCTCCAAATTCTATGAATTAAACTAAAAATTCTTTCTATAAAATCATTTCCAATTGGTGTGAATAAAACAGATTCAATAATATTTGTTAAATTTTAAAATCATTACAACAGAATATTTTACAATATTTTGTCGATTCAATTGAATTCTGAATTTTGTATTTCAGGCTTATCTAATAAGTTATTAAACAAAGTAATTTTTAGCATCAAAAATTATCGCTTTTATCTCAATTTCATTATTAAATATTGAGGAAATTAAATGAATTAAAACATATCCGAAATTGTGATAAAAATTCAAAAAATAACACATTTATATGCGAAAATTTAATACGAAAACAAGTCATACAGACGTGTTTGTATTTGATGTTTGTATTTATCAAAATTAATGCGGTTTTTATTTTAAGCATTACTCGATTCTTGATAACAATTACTCCATTTATAATATAATTTAGATAATAGAAAGTGATTTTTAAAATTTGTGTACACTTTTATTACTGACGATTTTTATAGATTATAAAATAATTATTTAAATACAGAACATATTCGATTATTGCAAATCGGATTATTGCAAATTTCGATTATTGCGACAGTTTTTAAAAGCACGGATCGCTCCTATGGGGTGTATAGAGTTAAAGCAACTCGATTATTGCAAATATTCAATTATTGCAACGACTTATCAGTGCACGCAATAGTATAATATATACTTCAATTATTGCAAAACTGAAAATTTTGTAAAACAAAACAAAAATACATTTGTATTTGCTTTAAATTTCAATGCTTTCAGTTTAATTAGCATTATTGTAATTGTAATTAGCTTTAAGTAACATTAAATACACTAAACTATAATTAAAAATGTTTTTTTTATTGTATACGAATATTGCAAAACTCGATTTTTGCAACAATTTTCTTGAGCACCAATGAGTTGCAATAATCGAATATATACTGTATATAAATTTTCGAGGCTATGCAGCAAAATTAGAGTTGTCTGGTGTTATTTAGATTTTTAGCTGACTCTTTTATAAAGCTTAATAAAATATGGCTGACATGTGTACAATAATCATTTTTGGAATTTATTTTAACCATTGTTTATAATCGACACCATTCATGATTTAATTGCACAATCTTTTAGATTCTTTTTTGACAATTGATTTTAATTTTCATTATAAGACATTCTTAAATTTATAATTATAAGCATAATACAAATACAAACACAGACATGTATTCGTTTATATAATATATAAAATTTTGAGTAAAACAATTTTTCAAAATTGTTTTACTCAAATACAGAGTGTGCCAAACAATTTTGTAGTCACAAACAGGTATTACATCTAAAAATAGGATGCGAGCATTTCTAATCTATATTATTTAATACTCACCGCAATCAAAATTAGCGCATTCGTCTTGCTCTCCTCGAAAATATTGAGGAAAATAATATAAATTAAACTTTAAGGAAATTGGGATAAAAAATTCAATAACAAACATATTTAATACGAAAACAAGTCATTGAGTCGCGTTTCTTCGTGTGATTTATCACAATTATGCGGTTTTATTTAACGAACAAATCGATTCCTAATATTAACAAGTAATTGATTTATCATAAAAATTAGATAATAGAAAGCGATTTTGAAAATTAATATACGTGTTTAGTGGCTGTCGAGTTTTATTGATTATCGAAATATATGAATTTTCGAACGTCAGCTAAATAGCGGACCACAGCTGGCAATGCTAAACAAAATTTGCTTAACATAAGAGGGTATAAAAGCCAAGCGTTGTTTTAATATTAACTTATTATTAAGTCAGATATTTTAAAATTATCATAAATACTTTATAAATTTGATGCGATAAACGAGTCTCACGCGAGTAATTAATAGTTTAATAGAGTTTTCTAAGACAATGGCTAATATGGAGATAGACGTGAAGCGACCAGAAATTCAAATCAAATATATTGCGAGTAAGCGTAGCTTCGATGAGAACCACTTTACGCGCGAATGCGAGTCGTGGGCGTCGGGCTTATTGGGCCGGCCGTACGTCGACAGAGACGGCTTCTCGAAATACACGTATTACACGATGCCGGACAGCTGCGACTTGAATCGACTTAAAAAATTATTTAAAATATCGTGGTTTGCGGGCGTTTACGACGACGAGGTCGAGAAGCATCCCGAACGGCGACACAAGTGGCGGCAAATATTCAACGAAAAAGTGTGCGCCGCGAACGACGATCCGATTGAAGCTATTTATGCTCAAATCTGGAACGATATCAGACAAGATTTCACCGAAAATCAGAGAAAAAGATTTCTTCGGGGATTAGACAATCACTTGGGTTATCAGGAAAAACGCGAATCAATAGTTTTCGGCACTCCCGACGAGTACTTCGCCTATCGGTACAACGATTCTGGTGGCGATTTGTTTGTGGTGTTCGTGGAGTACGCGTTGGAGTTAAAGCTCGACAGTTCGCCGCTCGACCACTATCTCGTGCGCGCGTTTTTCGAGAATACAGCCCGCTATGCGACTATGATTAACGATATCTTTTCATTTAAGAAGGAATATCTCGAAGAAGGAGCCAAATATAATTACGTAACTATAATCAGTGGACTGCACGGCTGTTCATTTCAAGAGGCCGTGGATTTTATTGGCAAACAATTGCCAATCGTTGAGTCGAATATATTGCTGTATAGCGAAGAAATTTTCAAAATGAAAATACCGGTCGAGAAAGAGCTGATCAATGGATTGATTAAGTCAGTGTACGCTAACGTTTTCTGGCACATGACTTCAAATCGATTTAAATAGATTCAGTTAAAATCTTATTCCTTATAGAATTGAATACGTTTTACAAATAAAAGTTTTCTTTGAGAATTATAATTCTTAGAGTAATTGTTTATAAGTTATTTGTTGTTATTATTATTTTAAAGAAAAATAATTTTTGAAGCAATTTTGGTTAATCGGTGTCTTCTTAAAGGTAACCCAAATGTAACAAAAATAACGTACATTATTCGAGTATAAATATAGAGTGCTCGTTTCAAATTGTCTGTGTTTTTACAAACAAATTTAATTGATTTAATTAACATTAATAAGTGTATTTAATGGTTTTTATTATTATTTGAAAAAAAAATAATTTTTAAAGCAATTTTTAAATTATAAATACTAATAATTGCTCGTTTGATTATTGCCAAATAATTTTTGCTGTCATTCAATTTTACCAAAATTTTAATAAATCATTGATATATTTTTCCGAACTATAGTTTTGAAAGTTTCCTCATTCCTTATAATTGTTTTTATTTATTAAATTGGTTAAACATTCATTGCCACTATTGAGCAAGTCATGAAATCAAACAATATATATTTAACTTTAATATTTTAGTTATATTTAGCGATCCTTTTCGGTCAATCACCGAATTTGACCGAAAATTCTATTATAAATGTTGAGTATTTAGTTTATTAGAGCATGAAATGTGAAACATTTTAAAGTAAACCCTATTAATAAACGCAATTAAATATAAAACCAAAAATTTCGTTTTATTATGATTCGTAATTTATGAATCATTTCTTTAGTTTAAACAGTTGTGTAAGTGTTATACTTGCGTGCATTCGTAAAATAATTCAATAATTTATAAATTCATAATAAAAACTATTTAAATAAGAAATTTGTTCAATTATTTTCTTATTACCAAAATACAGCTCATTTTTTTGTTATCTGGTTAGCGAGTTGTGAGCAAAACCTGTTTTTCTTATGGATTTATCTTACTATTTATAATTCTTTTCAATACAAATTGTCTTCAAATTATAAATCTAAGTTGGACTTTAGATAACATCTCGCTAACCAGATTAAAAAAACATGAACTGTATCAGCGCCGAAATTCAATATTTTTATTGCCGAATTTTTTCGGTCTCACCGAATTTAACATATCGAGCCTGACCGAAAATGATGATCCATAGTTATAATTTAGTCAAAATTAATGAATTGTTTACATAGTGTTGCCAAATGGTCAGCTTTTTAGCTGACGGTCAACTTTTTGGACTCGAGTTTTTGATAATGTCAGCTGAATATCTTTTAAAAATTTTTTATTAACAAACCATTTTTAAATGTATATAACGTAATAATTTTTTGAAATTTTATAAATTAAGATAAAATACCGGTGTATTTGTATAAATATTTATAATATTTTCAAGCATTTGCCTATTTTTTATTTTATCGAACATTTACTTCTTAACTAAATATGAGTTCGAAGCACATAAAAATAGGTCATTTAAGCCCTATTTATAAATGCCTTTTTTGCCTATTCATCATTGAAATGCCTATTTTGTCATTTTTGCCTTTTTTATGCCTTTATGTAAAAATTGTTGATTTTATTATATTAAAAACTCGTAAAATAGTTTTAAATATGCTCACTTTAGAAAATGTAAAAAAATATTTTAAAATAATTTTACTTTAGAATCAAAAATTAGCATTTATTTTATACAGCTTTTCATATATTGTTAATATTTATTAGAAGCAGAAAATTTTCACATACTTAATTCAAAAGAATTGAAAAGTTTTTATGATTTTTAATTTATAAATTTGTTATAAATGAGTTAGAAAATTGTTGCAAAAGAAAATTGATGTAATTTAAAAGAAAAAAATTGAAATTTTCTAATTTTTAACCTTTATTTTACTGAAAATAAATGCCTATTTTAGTGCCTATTTAAAGATTTTTTAACGCCTTTTAAGGCGCCTTTTTTACTAAAATAAGTGCCTGAATATACGAGCCTATTAATGAGTTAAAATTTGGTCCTAATTATGATTTTTAAAATGTTTAAAATATTTATTTGCATATTATTGTATGAAATATTGAACCAAAGAGAAAACTCGGATTTATAATCAAAATTAATTCGATTTAAGAAGAGAAAAACAAAAATTTTCACTAAACAAACTTAATATTTTGTTTTGTTTAAAATTTAAATAATAAAAACTTTATTTCCGACAATAATAAGTTAATTTTATTAGCAAAGGTCAGCTAAAATTTTAATTTACATTTGGTATGTTTACATGAAAGCACATTTTATCGCATATAAGTACATAAATCACTGTTTGTAACCGCACCGCACATCAAAAATTATCGCATTTATCTTAATTTCCTTAAAAATATCAAGGAATTTAAATGAATTTGAAAGTTTTCGAAAATTGTGATAAAAAATTCAAAAATAACAAATTTATATGCGAAAAATTAATACGAAGACAAGTCATACAGACGTGTTTGTATTTGATGTTTGGATTTATCAAAATTAATGCGGTTTTTATTTTAAGCATTACTCGATTCTTAATATTAACAATTACTCCATTTATCATAAAATTTAGATAACAGAAAGTGATTTTTAAAATTAATGTACATTTTTAGTACTGACGATTTTATAGATTATAAAATAATTATTTAAATTAATTAATTATAAATTTTCGAGGCTATGCAGCAAAATTAGAGTTGTCTGGTGTTATTTAGATTTTTAGCTGACTCTTTAAAAAGCTTAATAAAATATATGTCAATAAAATAAATACAAATAAAATGTTTATCAAAATATAAAAAAGATTAAAAACAATATCAATGGTTAAAAACGTTGAAAGACAAATAAATAGCTAACCACAGGCGGCAATTCTAAACAAAATTTACTTATCACAAGAGGATATAAAAGCCAAGTGTTATTTTAATATTAAATTATTATTAAGTTAAATATTTTAAAATTATCATAAATCTTTGTGAATTAGACAGAGATTATTTATGGCCCATAAGGGAGAACAGCTTTGCTGATTATGACAACCACAATAAAAGTTAAAGTTAAAGATTAAATAGTTATAAAAATAATTTCACCGTTTCTATTGAATGCGGTTAAATAATTCTATAATTAATAAATGAAAACAACTAATTGGCGACGAGTTGTCATTTGATTAATTAATTCGGTTTGTATTTGAATAGTACTCAATTTGTACTCAATTCGTGATATAAACAATTACTACATTTATCATAAAAATCAGATAATGGAAAGTGATTTTTAAAAGTACTGTACATTTTTAGTAATGAAATATTTCATATTCATTTTAATATTTAATTATTATTATTAAGTAGGATATTTTAAAATTATCAAAAAAATCTTTATAAATTTAAACAGATAAGAGAGTCTCGCACTCGAGCGAAACGAGTTATAAAAATTAGTTTTGAGATAGAGTTATCACAAACAATGGCTAATATGGAGATAGACGTGAAGCGACCAGAAATTCAAATCAAATATAATGAAAGCGAGCGTAGCTTTGATCAGAACTACTTTAAGCGCGAATGCGAGTCGTGGGCGTCCACTGTGTTCGGCCGGCCGTACGTCGACAGAGACGAGTTCGCCAAAATGGTGTCCTACACGATGCCGGACAGATGCGACTTTAGGCGTCTTATAAATTTGTTTAAAATGGTTATATTTACGGGACATTACGACGATATCTTAGAGACAGATCTAGAGCAGCGAGAAAATTGGCGGAAAATATTTACCGAAAAAGCGATCGGAGGTCCGATTGAGGCTCTTTATGCCGAAATCTGGCGAGAAGTCAAACATGATTTCAACAAAAACCAGAGAAATAGATTTTCGCAGGCATTACTAACTCCCATGAATAATATGGAGAGACGCGAGTCAATCGTTTTCGGCACTCCTGTCGAGTACTTCGCCTTTCGGTATCTCGACTTTGGAGGCGATATGTTAGTTCTGTTCTTGGAGTACGCGTTGGAGTTAAAGCTCGACAGTTCGCCGCTCGACCACTATCTCGTGCGCGAGTTTTACGAGAATACGTCCCGCTATGTAACTATGGTTAACGATATCGTTTCGTTTAAGAAAGAGTATCTCGCCGATGGAGCCAAATATAATTACGTAACCGTAATCAGTCGACTGCATGGCTGTTCATTTCAAGAGGCGGTGGATTTTATTAGCAAACAATTACCGATCATTGAGTCGAATATTTCGTTGTATAGCGAAGAAATTTTCGCAATGAAAATACCTGTCGAGTAAAAGCTGATCAATGGATTGATTAAAGCAACGCACGGCGCGGCTTATTGGCACTTGACTTCAGATCGATATAAATAGATTTACTTTTGTTAATGATTATCTTTTTAGCGATAGAATTGATTACATTTTCCAATTAAAAGTTTTCTTTGAGAATATAAAGTAATTCTTTATATATCTTTAATTGTTATTATTTGAAATAAAAATAATTTTTAACTTAATTTTTAAATTATAATTGCCAGTAATAACTCGTTTGATTATTGACAAAAATTATTGTTTCAATTCGGCTGCCATTAAATAAATTTAAAATTTAATAAATTTGATCTAAATTAGTGTTTAATATGGAATCATAGACGCGAACTCTGTCAGAGTCTGGAGTCTCAGAGAGTCTCTAAAGTTGTAGTCTCAGTACGAATTTCTTTATAGTCTATGCCCAAGTCTATAAAATAATATGTATTATGAGTAGTATGACCAGAAATTTTTTTATCCTACCGGGATAATGACTTAAAAACTACAAAATTTCAAGCGAGAAAACCGGGAGAAATTTATAAATTACAAAAAAATGTTTCCAACATTTCATTAACAATTTAAAGTTTATATTTAAAAATAAATATATTTTTACTAGATTTAACAGATTTTAATAGTCTTTCATTAGATTTTACATAAGATAGACATACGACACAAATTTTAAAAGATTTATAAACCGGGAGTTCACAGCCTCCCGGTTAGGTATGCCCAGGAGACGGGAGAAACAGGTCCATACCGGGATATCTCCCGGCAAACCTTGAGATCTGGTCGCGCTATGTCTGGGTCCGAGTGCCTAAATTATGAAGCCTTTCAGAGTCTATAAATATTTAAAAGAATAGGACTTTTTTGTTTATTTTAGACTTAATATTAAATTTCAACGCATATTAAATTTTTATATTATTGTAATGATTCAAATTAATTCTTAAAATACATTATAAAAAAGTTATTTTTTGTAATACAATTTAATTTTCGGAGAAACTCCGAGAGACTATAGTTTGAGAGTCTGAGATCCGAGTCTTAGTTAAATCTAAGAGTCTGAGGCCCGAGTATGAGATTCTATACTCATGAAATACATGTATAGTCTTTGCCTGAGACTCTAACTTAAAATACTAATCTAAAGTTTAATAATAATTGATATGTTTTTCTGAGCTATAATTTTGAAACTTTCCTCTTATTTCTTGTAATTAATTTATTGAATTATTTGAACATTCGATATTTTCAATGTCACTATTAATCAAATCATAAAATTAAGCGCTACGTATTTAACATCACATATTGAAAACTGTTAACATTTTGATTAATAGTCAAAGTGAATTGTTTTAAATAAATGTATTAAATATTTTATAGCGTAGAAGTATTTAAATTTAATATATTTTTAAAATTTGTTTTCGATTTGATTGTTTTATTATAGTTAGAAATAATAGCAACACAATCAAAATTATCGCATTGGTATTAATTGCTAACAAAATATTGAGGATATTAAAAGAATTTGTCAGTTTTTATTTGTTAAATGCGGATATAAAATAATAAATACATTTTAATGCGAACATTTAACATGAAAATAAGTAATAACAGAGGAGTATTCTATTTGATGTAATTTTTAAAAAATAATGCGATTTGTATTTTAGATATCAGTCGATACTTAGTATTAACAATTACTCCATTTATCATAAAATATCGGATAATAGAAAGTTATTTTAAAAATACAGTACATGTTTATTGTTGATGATGTTATTGATTAATTAATGAATTACAAAGTATATGAATTTTCGAGGTTAAACAACAAACTTGGATAGAATTAGAGGGTATAAAAGCCGAATGCTATTTTAAGATTAAATTATTATTAAGTTAGAAATTTCATAATTATCAAAAATCGTAGTAATTCTAATTTGATGAGATAAACAAGTTATACAAAAATTAGTTTTGATAATTTGTAAAAGTTGTTTCAAACTATGGCTAATATGGAGATAGACGTGAAGCGACCAGAAATTCAAATCAAATATATTGAACGCAAGCACACCATCGAATTGGACGACTTTCGGCGCGAATGCGAATCGTGGACCTTCTCTGTGTTCGGCCGGCCGTACGTCGACAGAGACGAGTTCGCGAATCTCATCTATTATATGGCGCCGGAAAGTTGCGACTCTAAGCAACTTATAAATGGCTTTAAACTGGCGATGTTTTCTGGCGTTTACGACGACCTCATTGAGAACAATCCCAACCGACGAGACAAATGGCGGCAGATATTCACCGAACAAGTGTGCGCGTCGGACAGCGATCCGATTGAAGCTATTTTTGCTGATATCTGGCGCGACATTAGACATAATTTCACCGAAAATCAGAGAACAAAATTTCTTCAGACGTTTGTCAGTCACGCGACTAATATGGAGAATCGCGAGTCGAGCGTTGGCGGCACTCCTGACGAGTACTTCGCCTTTCGGTACATCGATTTTGGAGGCGATACTATGTTTCTGGCGATGGAGTACGCGTTAAAGTTGAAACACGAAATTTCGCCGCTCGACCACTATCTCGTGCGCGCGTTTAACGAGAATGTGATCCGATATCTAATTATGGTTAACGATATCGTATCGTTTAAAAAGGAATATCTCTCCGATGGAGCCAAACGTAATTACGTAACGGTAATCAGTCGACTACACGGCTGTTCGTTTCAAAAAGCTGTCGATTTCATTGGCAAACAATTGGCGATCGTTGAGTCGAATATATTGATGTATAGCGAAGAAATTTTTTCAATGAAAATAGCGGTCGAGAAAGAGCTGATCCATGAATTGATTAAAGCAGCGCACGGAAGCGTTTACTGGCAATTGACTTCAAATCGATTTAAATAGATTTAATTTTGTTGATTAAAGTCTTATGCGCGACAGAGTTTAATAGTTTTTGCTAATAAAAGTTTTATTTGAGAATTTAGAGTAATTAAGTTAAACATCTGTTGTTATTCTTATTATTAATGAAAGAAAAATTCATTTTAAAAGTTAATTTTAAATTATAAATTGTAGTAATTACTCTTTTGTTTATTGATAATAATTATTTTTTCATTTATGCTGCCATTAAATAAAACAATATATTAATAAATTTGATATAAATTTTAATAATCATATTTTTATATTCATAGTTTTATGAGCTATAGTTTTGAAAGTATAGAAAGACAAAAAAAATAGTCTATAAATATTTATAGAATTTGACAGACATTATAATTTAGAGAATCGGACTAAGACTTCATATTATGTTATTCTCTTTATTTCATTAGGCTCTAAGGAAATACACGGACTCAGACTCCAACTTTCGAGACTCCAGACTCTGGCAGAGTGTCGGAGTTTATTTTAAACACTAGTTTTACTATTAAATTAACATTAAATGATATGATATATATATTTTTAAATTTTTTAACAGAATTTTTAAAAATAAAAGTATTGCATAATTTATAGCATCCAAGTATAGAAATTTAATATATATTCTCAAAATTTGCTTGTTTTCTGGTAATAATTTATATTTTCTAAATGAATGATTAATTAAAATATG
>JAQIYA010000737.1:0-17243 GCA_034699355.1 Microtritia minima
GTAAGCCTGAACTTTAGCTTAATCTTGAGCTGCGCTTTGTTCATAATTTCTCGAGACTTTAGAATATAAGCTCAAGATATACTAAAATTGAGCTTCAAGTACAACGCAGCTCAAAGCTAGCTTATGTTCATTCATACTTATAAGCACACTTGTATTGATTATTTATATTCAAGTCATTAAGTATATAAATATTAAATTTATAAATATTCAGTAAGATTGAAGTATTACGTAATAAAATCACAATTATTAAAATCAATTATAAAGTGCAATATTTATTAATCGTTTGTATACAAACTCAATGCCTGCGACCCAATGCTTGCTTAATGCATGTATTGAGTAATCCAATAATTATCCATTACTGATAAATGTACTGGAATTTACAGTACTGGCAATTCATTTCATTTCTAAATTATATTAATTTCATATAGAAATTACGCATAACTATGTTATAACGTTTGTTACATTTGCTAAATTATTGAGTTGAATAAAATTGAATGCAATAGTTTGGGAATTTATTAATTTCTAAGTGCCATTAAACAGGGCTATAGTTAACAGATTGGTATCGTTGACATTAACATTATCTAATAATGCTTTTGCTTATGCTTTTCACTAAAAACAAATGCTAATATTAATGATTAATTATTCGTATTGCAAATAGAAAATCCACAGAAAGAGACGATATCATCAGAGTTTTGTTAGATTTGAAGAAATTAATTACAGACTTGAAACTACTGTATGATCGAACGATCTGCAAATAACACACTAACTCTGTACGTATTCAAATCATACCACAATACGTATTGTCTTGCATTTGTTGTGAATTTCTATTAACCCTATTGTCTAATATTAAATAATAAAACATGAATTGAATAGTATACTATAATTTAAATAATTAGGAATCAATTGGAAAGTTAATGTGGATAGAAATGGTGCGCATATTCACGTGCGGCAGTTCGAGCCGACCCGCGCCGAACGCGCCCAACGCTCAAACCTCCATCGAATCGGATAGCGTTCACGAGTTGGAATCGATGAACGACTTCAATAATAAACTATTGTCACGATTAACGCCTCCGCAGGAAAATAATTTTGAACGAAGAAATCAGACATTTTTCTGAATTTAGTCGTCATTATGTACGATAAATATGGAAATAATTTATTAAATTTTGAAATATTAAATTAATAGATTTTGAATTGTTTACACCTTAAACAACTGAATGACTTAAGACTAATCAAAACAACGAATTATATTTTGAAATTGAATTAAATTTATAATAAACTTTTTATTCAGTCAACTAATTAAGAGATGTAATGAATTTATTCTATAATAATAAAATTTGTCAATCAAACTCAATAATTAGTTTATATTTATTAATAAAATATTTGCTTATTTTGTTCGTTGAGATAATTTTTTTTATCCTTTTCCTTTTCGTCACTAATATAATCAAAACATTTTACTTAATCAAATTGACAACAATTTAAAAATTAATTTAAATAATGACTTTTAACTTTTATTTTGGAGATAAATACACATCAATTATATACACAGAAAAACTGGAAACGGAAAAAATGATTAAATAAAGCATACTAAGCAATAAAATATAAATCAGGCAAAACTATTTTTTAAAGTAAAACATTACTTTAATACGAAAATTTGTTAATTAAATGCGTTAATTCGAAAAGCTCAGTATTTGTGCTAATTTATGGCTATTGCAAAGTGCTATAAAGTGCTATATTAATGTTGGTACACATCGATAGACTTCGACACATTTCACTAAATCTTTCACATGAAATTTTCTTCACATTATGAATTCTAAATATTATGAGTTATAAACTTTTTTACAATATTTAAAAAAATTAAACTTTAATGTAGTTTAAAAGTGATAAAATTTGATACTTTGATTAATATTTTAATATAAAAACTAAAGCTCGCATTAGTAATATAATCCTTAATTTTTAGTTTAATAAATTTGAAATTTAACCAAAAAAAAAAAAAAAAACTATTCAGTTTGAAAGCATTTGAAAAGTATTATTACAAGTCATTATGAAAATAATGTCTAATGTTTAATTATCTTTATACAAATACAGATGACGACACGTGCATAAAAACATTTTAAAACAACTTGTGAAATACTTTATAGACTTGTTTAAATTATAGCTTTAATTTCATTTCATTTATAGTATTAGAATTTAATTATCTGCCTTATATGAAAGATATTTTTGGAATATTAAATAATTTTTCAAATATCATTCTCTTAAAAGGCAAGGCAAGGTTAAAATAACATGTTAAGTGACAAATATAAGTATTACTTGTTTTGAAACTTATGATTTATAATAATGATTTTTCTTTGTTTTATTTTTACTATCGTTCAACATTTATGCGCTTTACTTTTATTTAAGAAGTTTAGCTATAATATTATGTTTGTGACTTTAATTTAAACAATCTTCAAGATTTAAAATTCAAATGATTTTTTAAAAAAAACTTTTATAAAATATTAACATATAAAAAACTCTATAATGCTTTTATTTTGTTTGCTATATTAAAACCTAATTAATATTTTTTTCAAGTATTAATTAATGTATTGTAATTTGAATTTCTATTTTAATATTATATATTTTAATTTAAGACTAAAGACGTTTTAGAAATAGTAATTTTAATTTATTCGATTTTAATTAAGATTTTAAAATAAATTTAATTTTAGTATTTATAGTCATTCGATTAAACAGATTCATGTAAAATTTTTGAAATAAATCTCATGCTCTTGTCATTTGGTAAGCAAAAAGTAAAATAAAATCAATTAGACTTAAAAGTTACTAAAAAAGTTAAAGTTAATCGCATTTTTTCAAATATTTTTTATTTTAAAATTTTAAATTAGATTACTATAATAAGGGTCATATTGTAATAAACAAATTGCATATATAAAACTATATTCTGCACTGAAAAAAAGTAAAGCATAATTTTCTTTGATTTGCTATTCTTGGTGAGTGCGTCTATTATGAGACATCACAAAAGAATTGCGATACGGACTAACTGTGAGGCAAAATCTGGTACATTTGGTTCATTGACTTATATTCGCTCGCATAAAGTAAATGTCAGCGAAATGACTAAATATAAAATTAAACCTTTATAATGAAGTTTTTTAATGGGAGAGAGAGATAGAGGAGAGATAGAGGAGAGAAGGAGGAGAATAGGGAGAAGAAAGGATAAAAAATTGTTATTGTTATAAGAAATAATTTTTGTGCGAAACATGAGATGTCGTAAATTAAGTTAATTGAAAGTTGGATTTACTCGTTTTAGGTTTAATAACAAAATAAATTTATTAGATTTTAAATAATCATTTAAATCAAATAAATTAGTTAAATAAGTTTATTAATTAAGTTTGATTAATCATTAACTTTATTAATTTGCGTATCGTTATCTCTCAATTTAACTCTATTAAATTAATTGTGAAAAAAATAACTTAAGAGTAAATAAAGACTTATTGAATTTATTTATAACAAATAATAGTTGACCTCTTATGGGATCCATAGTTCGCAAGTGAAGAAAATAGTTTTTGAATTCAATATTTATAATCTTTTCATTTAAAAATATTTACACGTTAAATATGTCAATGCATTTAATTTTATTGAATGTTTATTTGCGCCGATGGACATACAATTATTGCACTTTACATTCATTACAGTAATAGTTTTAAACAATAATTTAATTGTATTACATAATGAAAATTATAAGAAAATGATTAACTTTGGGCTTTTGTGTAATCCTAATGCTAATCCTATTCGCGTCAGCCGTGATGAGAATGACTTCTATCCACATGATTATAATCCTAATTTGAAAAATTCATCAAAACAATTATAATTTATTAATAATCAAATTAATTAATTAAATAACAAACCCAATAATGCTCGCCATATCCGCCGTGTTTGTCACCCCATCGTAATTTGGCCTTAAATTGTGGGCCGTGACCCTGTTCGTGATGCTCTCGAAAGTGCCACGGATTGCCTTTCCTATAGCCTGACAGTTAGACACAGTAAGCAATTGTTTAGAAATTGATTGTCACACTAGACTAGCTAAAGACAATGCTAAAGACAATGCTAAAGACAATGCTAAATAGATTGCGAGCAATCGCTAACCGAATTCCCAGGCGTACGGATGAGGAACTCTGATGTATTGAAAATATCCATGTCCTCCATGACCTGAGTGGTGATGATGTCCTGGCGATGCCAACAGATCGTTATCGGAGTGATGATACGCGTCTTCCGAATCAGATTCCGCTGTTTCGAAGTTTGACGCTTCAAATTGCAAATCACTATTTGAGTCTACATAATGATTACGAGGCGTCGAAGACTTGAGTGAACGTCTGAATGGAGACGACTGAGAGTCACTATATCTGTTTGGTCTATATTGACCACGGCTTATGTCAATACTCAATATGATTGTAACGCCAATAATCGATAAAAGCTAAATGAGAAAATCAAAATTTCATTGTCAGAACTGCATCCATAATATTTTCCAAGTTTAATCACATGTTTGAATCACAACTAATTTGATTCTGTAATATCGATTTGCTTATCTGACTAGCGTTTCGATATAGTTTCGACACTTTCACAATCAATTGTTGAGTGAAGTACACAAAACTTACATTAAACTTACATTAAACTTACATTAAACTAATGTAACTGTACATAGAGTTACTTACCTTAAAGTCGATCATAATGTTGACTTTACAGTGGCTTAATGTCAATATCACTCATCATCTGCGAAGAAAAGAATCAACTTTTATAAACTCAAACATTGTGCACATAAGTGTCAGGCATTGGTTCGTCCCGAGCGCTCACTTACAATAATGATGTCCAACTTATGTGTCGATTGGTACCAATAGCAAGCCATGCATCAAATGGCATCATCGAGACAATTATGTGCCAAAGCAAAAAAGTTGGTCTGTTTTGAGAGTGAATGTCACTGCGCTTTATTGTGTTATTAAACCATACTTTTCTGCTAATCTGTCGAAAGTTGATTTTTTATATGCTAGAATTAAAAGTTTGCACGCATTCATTTAATCGCTTAAACTCGCTTTTAATACTGTTATTTTCAATAATAATACCATTTAGTGTTAAATCTTCTATGAGTTAATATGCAGTTTCGCTGTTATTCTAATATCGAATAATCAAATGTTATTCCTCTGCGGTGCAAAAAATCGAGAACACAATTACAACTAATAACTAATCATAATAAGTCTTTCTTTCATTATTTACGCAGCCTTTTATTATCTATTAAGTGGAGTTTAATTTTTTAATATTTAAAACAAATTTTAAACACAGTTTATTTAATTATATTTTCAAAAGTGTTTTAAATCCAAATTGCAAACCACTCGTGAATTATAATAATTTTGCACGAATTGTTATTGCAATCATTTTTCTGATTTTTTGCATTGACTTTGTGTGACAATAAACTTTGCTCCCATAAAAAGAAGTAACCTTTCTTAAGGGAAAAAATCAAACTCGATTAAAGCCAACTTTTATTTATTTTCAAAAGCAAAGCAATGATAAATTTTTAAACTTAAAACTCGAGATAAAAATAAAAAAAATAAGAATAAAAATAAATAGTTGAGGTGTCAAAAACTATTCAATATATACCGAATAGCGATAATTCAGCTTTTTTTTGAGCGCATTCTTAACAATTATTATTTATCAAAGAGTCTGTAATGCGGAACACACAGCATATCTATTAAGTGAATCTTTGGCTGAAAAAAAACGTATTAGAAGTCAGGGAAGTTAAACAATACCTCATTTATTATTACACTATTTTTCTAATGAAATTACATTTTAATAAATGCGTTCGCGACTAAAAATGTATCATTACATTAACAGTTAAGTGATTTGTATCTAATTATATATTGCCTCCATTATTATGTTGACATTCTCAATGACTTCCTGTGTGTTGCGTCTGAAACGTATAATAATAAAAGGATTTTGAAGAAATCACTTTAGACATGTTGGCTAATGTTGGCTACCTTGGACTTGCCTAATGTTGTCTAATGTTGATCTCAAACGCAGTACACAAATGTGTTCAAATTGTGTTCAAATTGTGTTCAAATGTATGCCCATTTTTCAAATAGTTTCGTTTCTCTGCGCATTTATTTTATTCTATTTTATAATTGTGATGACAATTTAGATAATAGTAATATTTTATTCTCGCAATATTTTATGGCTTATAAAAGAGTGGGTAGTTTTAGTGGGATGTGATTGACTGAAGATAATATACGAAACAAACGACTCCCTATAATTTTTTCGCATTCCTTTTAAAATGAATTTGTTTCCTTCACTCGAGACATAATAAATTCATATACTTGTGGTATTTTAATTTTTTTTTTCAAATCAAGGATATTTATCTGTATAGCATTGTATTGTCTTACCAAATGGTAAATCATTTCTTAATGAATAGTGCAAAAAATTTATCATCTATTACTCGGTTTGGATTGAGTTAAGCTATGAATTATTGTTGAATTATTGTTCGTGACTCTCCAGTTAGCTATGAATAGCATCTTTTTATCTTTACTATTTCACGCTTTGAAATGCGAGCGAAACATAAAAAAATCATATAAAAGTTATTTAAATCTTTTTGAATTTTCATTTTTATTAATACAAGTATTTCAAGAAATTCGCGTTTCCTTAATATCCATATCCAAGTTTTTTTTTAATTTTAATCTCATTTAACGTTTTGCTTTTAAAAAATTTATTTGGGAGTTTTAATTTTCATAAAAAAATAAGTTAAATTTTTCAAAAAAATATTTCTTAGAGATTTAGGAAATATTGTATTTCATTCTAAACCATAATAATCCGTCGACATAATGACAGCTAAATAGCTAAAAAGATAAGCGCAAATATCTGAGAGCAATAATTCTGCAAAAATGGGTTCACCAAAATTAACTGCGATTATGTTTTTAAAGTTTTGTTAAGAACAAAAAAAAATGCAGTGGAGTCACAGTGGGGTCATATTGGGGTCATATTGGTTCAGATAATGCAATATGCGATTATGAACTTTATATGCATTTTTTGACAGAATAATAGAGTTATATTTCGGTTTTCAGCTTTAAATAAATAATGCTAATAAGCTGTGGATACCAGAAGATGATAAATAAAATTACTAAAATGAAACTTTTCTTAATATCTTTATTAAGGAAAGGTATTAACTTTTACATAAGACTCAAATATAATTTTTACCTTATTATGTCATTAAAAAAGCTTATGGCTGTGAGATGTTAGTCCCTCTGTCATACACATACACACCCTCAATAAAAAGTATGCAAAATTTAGTGCCATTAAATAGACTTTTAAGTTGTCAAAAACTAAGTTGGACTTTACAGATTAAAATACAGTTTTAGGCTGTATAGTTTAGTTTACAGTAGTTGTGTGTAAAGTATTATTGAAATTTATTATTATAAAATTTTATTTTAAAGTATTGTTAAGATTAATTATTAAAATAAAAAGTTTTTAAAAATGAAAAGCTAATATTGTCAATAAAATACATAAAGCTCTTAAGTAACCATAAAAAAATACAACAATAAACAATAATTTTAAAATTACTTCATTTGTATGCTTCATTCTTGTTTATATTTAATTTTGAAAATATGAGTTTATGCTGTAATTCTTATTTTTTAAAAATAATTTTAAGTAAAATTAAATATGATTAGATTTAGATTTAGAAAAAAAAAATAAATTTAAATTAAATAATTTTTAACTAAAATATATAAGATTAACATAAAATTATAAAAACCGCTTTAAAACTAAATAATTTATTCTTTATTTTTTTAAAAATTTCATCGCGAATATTAATATTAATATTGAAAACTTAAATGTATTAAGTTTTATATAACAGTTATACGTAAAAATCAATAATAACTGTATTATATAATTTGTATAAGATTTATAAACATATGTCATTTGCGCCAATTCTTAATCATTTATTAAAATTCAACCTTTATTAATGAATATAATTTAAGTCAATCAATGCTCTACTTGTTGCTAATGTAAATTTTATGCAAAGCATACAGAAAAAAAAATTGCACTCAAAACTTTTGTTAATAAAATTAAATTAAAAGTTCATTTTAATATTATAACATTTAACGCATTTCTAAACTTTAAATAGTAATTTAAAATTCAAATTGAATTTTATTATGAATTTAATTTATTTGAGTAAATTTCATATCTTTATTTCCTATTCATTTGACAGCTATTCTATTATTCACTATTTTAGTTTCATAGCTTATAATTTTCGTTTACAATTATAACTTCAAATACTGATTATTTCTATAACCTTTTGACTTCTAAATTGTTTTCGAAGAAAGTCATTGTAAACATTTTTGACGCATTGCTTTTGAAATTCAAATTAATGTATGAAAACTTTGATCTATTAAATTGTCTATCTTTTTAAAATCGTTTCACTTGTTGTAATAATTCCTAGATTTCAATAAGTCAGCTCGAAATACCTGATTATTTAGTTTTGTCGCGCATAATTTAATCATTTAAGTTGCCGATCATTAAATAAGAATATATTTTTTCAATTGTAAAATTGTTGTAAATCATAATATCAGAGCTATAATAGCATAGTTAACATGTTTATGCTTTTTAAATTTATATATAGTTATAAAATTTTATTTTTATTTGTTAGATATTGTATGAAAATGTAAAAAATTGATGCATAAATTATTTGAATATTTTAATTTCGAAATTTTAACTTTTATGTCTATATTTTTTAAAAATAAATATAAAAATTTAATTTATACAATTTAAAACATTTCTTCATATTTTTAAGTAGAAATTTATTGTCATTAAATTTTTTTAGGGTCATAAGTCTTACTTAAATTTTAAAATGCGTGCCAATTTACTGAATATAGAATAATTTTTACATTACAAAATATAATATATAACAAATTATATATCTGTGTTATATATGCTCTTCATATATATTTTAAAATTAATTAAAATTATGAAATTGAGTGCAATCAGCAAATATATAAAAATCAACGAAAGGATTTTAATTGTAATAAGACTTATATATAAAACTTATAAAACAATAATTAGCATACAAATGAGCTTATTTTTATTAATCACTGGTTACTTAAGCTTAGAAGATTAAAATAGAAAATAACTGGTATAAAAAGATAGATTATTTAGAAAACCATTTTAATAATTTAGTATTTAAAATGTTTGTTTCGTCAAATTTAGAATGAGATAAAATTATTGCAATAAATAGTTTCTTAAAATTAAATATTTTTGAAGATATTTTAATAGACAAATGTGTGATAAATTTAACTCATCTTTTGCTTATTGAAAACAAGGCTTCAAACAAATTCAAACAATTTTATTTAAATCAGAATTTGAAATTTGTTTAAAAATTTATTAAAACAATATTGAAAGTACATAAGAGCTAAAATCAAAATCTAGATAACCTACAGTCTCGTCTTTGATTTAGATTATATGTAATATTTATTATTAAATTAAATCTAAAATTAAAATCTATATATATTAAAATTCAAAATTTCTATAAATTTCATTTTCTTTAATCGAATAAAATTCAAATTGGCTATTGTATAACTCAATTGTATTGTTATATCAAGAACAATAAAATTACGTTATACAATACAATAGTTTCACAAATAAATTTTTATAGTATAATAATCAATAAGTTGATTATTAATTGATAATAAATTTATATATTTTAATTTAAATTAAGAATAATTGCTTTTAAAATTTATTTTTTAAAGGCTTTAAATCGATAAATTAAATTTCTTATTTAAATATTTTATTCAGGAATTTGAAAATTAAAAAATAATTTAATTAAAACGTTTTAAACAGTAAATCGATTACTTAATTAGCGAAAGTGATTATTAATGTTAATTAAATGCCAGTAAATTAAGAGTTAATAAAGAGGGCAATTGTGTGAATCCAATTGTTCGATCATAATAATTATTATCACTTCAATGCATCACTACATCAAAATGTTAATCTCTTTTTGTTTGATTTTATACAATATTTTCCAAATGTAAGCAAAAGCTATTTAGTGGTCTTTAAAATGTCCTCAATTTAATTTTGATTTATATATATAAAAAGAAAATCGTTCTTTGCTTTTGCATAATAGTTATTGAATCAAAAGTTGTTAAATCATCGACAGGAGCACTACATAATGGTAAGCTATTTATAATATTTGATAAAACTTTAATGATTTCTGACTAAGTTTTTATGTAAATTCTTAATATTAAAATGTAAAACGCGATCATAAAAATCTTTTTAAACAAAACATTTTTTTAAAAAATTTAATCTTTTAAATACTTTTTTCATTAAACGAGAATTAAATAACCAAAAGAAATATAAGTTATTGCCGGAGTTATAAATAAATAAGCATTAATGCGACTTTCATCGTGTCTTTTAGATTTGATATTTAATATTAATTAATGTTAGCTATAATTAGAGTTAAGCTGACATTAAATAAATGTTCATCGATAAATAAATATAGATAAATTCATATATCTGAGGTGAATCTAGCATTTTTGCTATTTCACAGGCATTATTGTCGTATTAGATAGAGTTAGATATAGTTACTGTCAAATGAATAAAGCTCTTCAATTTATCTTTAAATTATAAGTTATTTGTTTTTAAATAATTGCTTTTTAGGGCATTTATTTAAATTTATAAAGTGAAAGCTCTTTAAGCTGTTTGCATAAAAAAATATCAAAATTACATTTGGAAAAGGAAATATTATATAAACACTATGGTTAAAAATTAGTTAAACTAAATTATGCGCTCATATTTGGCAAATGTATTTCATGTTTTAGAAAAGACGTGAGTTATTAGTGGTGTGCATATATTGCTGTTCACTGAATTATGGAGATTGTCAATATGGGTCTAACGATGCATATAATCAGCTGCGGAGGAATGTGGATAATGATGCACACGATCCGTCCCCGAACTATATGCAAGATTATGCGGCCGATTACTCGCAACAGCAAACCAAGCCATACCAAGACCAGCAATATGTAAGACCAACTTATTGCAACTCACATCCAGTATTATACAGACTGCGCTCGCTTTTGCATATTATATTTATGCTGTAGGAAAAGGCAATGCCATATAATTTCGGATTTAATATTGATGATGGATATGGTACCAAACTAGACAGACAAGAAAAAGGTATAGTTTGTGGCGATAAGAGTTAAGACTTTAACGTTATTACATAAACATTATTATTTCGTATCAGATAACAGCGAAGTACCATATTTAATGTTATTTTGATAATAGCTTTGCCGCACTTAATTGATTAACGATTACGCCATTCATAGAAAGACATTCATAGACATTCATACACACAAACGCATTCATCGCAGTTCGCTTACACTCCTATTACATGCTTAGTTAGCCGATTATATGTCTCACATTTTTTTCTTAAATAAACCAACAAAAAAATGAATTATACGAGACGAGAATATAAGTTGCGTTATAATTGCATGCACAGGAGACGAGAATGGCTATGTTAAAGGTAGTTATGGTTACATGGATCCCAATGGCATCTACAGACAGGTGATATTTATTTATAGCTGTGCATCAAATATGCTAATCGCTTATATGCACGTATAGGTTGAGTATACGGCAGGACCAGAGATCGGGTTCGTGGCGCGGGTCAAGTCGAATGAGCCGGGATTGAGAAATGAAAACCCGGCGGACGTGATCTATGAGGTGGAGAGTCCTCCCAGTAATTTGTATTCCAAATCACAGCAAACAGATACGAATGGTTACGCGAGTCCAGCAATTAATCAAATCCGAGAACAGCCACCAAATAATTACGAAACTCAAGTAACCGAACGACAAGTTGGTAAACGTTACACCGATAACCTTGACAGCAGTCACGCCAAATTGAAGCCCTTTCTATCCATGATAAGTACGAACCTGTAAATGCATATTTATTATATAAGTCAGGTGTAGAAAAGAAGTTTTCTTATGCTGTTCTCTCTGCTTATCATTGAAAGAGCCTCAACAAACTCGAAATGCAAATGACGAGTATTACCAATACAGCGATTCGGTCATACATGCGAATAACGATATGATGGGATACGCATCGAATCCGATCAGAAGACGCTATATTTATAGAAAAGTTTACATCTAGAAAGCCTTCTCCACATCGCCTTATAAATTATAAATGTAGATAAAACACCGGAGTATGAGGTGAAATATTTAATTGTCATAACAGTTTTATTAACATTTAGATTATTTTATAATTTTATGCAACTTTTTAGCATCAAATTTTAAGAAGAAAAAATTAAAATTCATAACTTATGTAAATTAAGATAATGTTTTGCACTTATATATTCAGCAAATATAAATAGTAAACATTTTATTTTTTGTTCAAAAGGATAAAAATTTGTAAAATTATGAATTACAATCTTATATACAATAAATATAATTCGTTGTGCCATTTCTTCATATTTTAAGAGTTAAAGATAAGATCAAATGCTTAGCTTTAGGAAAATTTCACAGCAAAAACAATTCACGCTTATTTAAATTTTTAAAATATCAAAAATTACTATAATTTAAAAAATCTGAGTATATTAATCAAAATATTTAAAGTTAATTTTAATACACAGTATAAGTTTTTTTTAGATAAAAATGAATTAAGGCATTATAGACAGTAATATTCTGTAAAAAATAAAATAATCAAAAGTTAAATTTTTGCACATAAAATTTAAAATGACCTTCAAATAAACTGCCGAATTGAAGATAAATGATTGATTTCAATTAAATTAAAATAATAATCACAATTCATCAGAAAACAGCTTTATTACTGAAATTGTTTGAAGTCTGCATTTGATAAGCCGTATAATGTGACCAATAATAATTTATTACTGAGAATGATTATTACAGTTGAAAACTGTACAATTATAATTTAATAGCTGCTTCTGACACAACCACAACGAGATGCTAATACACAGCTCAGTCTTCGAGATGTCCTTCTACTCAATTGGGATAAAAAATTCCGCTATAATAACTAGTGTTATGGTAGGCTCAGCTAAACTGTTAAGTTATGTGACTCATTTGGAAAGTATGCTAACTTGTTATAATTTAATCTCTTTTCAATCCAAATTGGGAAAATGCAAATAACTTATTTATAAATGAAAAATTTGTCTCATGGCTTTCACATTATAGTGACTTTATTGTAAGTAAGCTTTAAGAGTGTATATAAAAAACATTGAAAATGATGCCAAATTATTTGAGATAAGTTAAGGAATGCTATGCATAATTTCAGTTTGAATAAATAGCGACGTCTTATAAAAAGAAAACAAAATACTCTCTATTGGCGAATAAACGTTATCGTTTATATACTTTTATTTAATTGATTAAATATTTTTAAATATTTCAAATACAAATTATAAGAAAGTTGCGGTACATTATAAATTGAAAAACAAAATTAGTGTGCGGAGGCGCCAATGCTGATACGCTGCCATTGCATTGCTGAGCCTGTATTCATTTAAATATTGAAATTAGCTTTTAATAAGATATGCAAATTTTATTTAATATTTAATTCTGATAATTTTAATATATATTATTTTTTTATTTCAAAAATTTAATAGTAAATAATGTAATTTGATATATAATTGAGTGCATACTTTTATTATAAAAATTGTATTCGCTAACAAGGAAAGCAAGTCATAAGTTGGCAAAGATTTTAAAAATGTTAATGACCTGAAAATTGCACATCAATTATGCATAAATTAGTTTCCTTTTACTTATATAGTGTATATATAAACGAAAAATATGTAAAGTGTATTTTTAATAGTTATTCGAAAATCAATTACATAAAAATTAAAATTAAAGTAAAACTTACCCGAAAAACCATTGTAATGTTTTTCCCAATCATTTACATTTATTGACTGAAGTAAATCTTGAACATGTTTGATATTATTGTCACAAGTGCTCTGCCCCTCATTGTCCTGTCGTTCACTTTCACTTGTTTCAGTTTGAGATGAATACAATTCAGACAAATTAATTAA
This sequence comes from Microtritia minima, assembly GCA_034699355.1. Taxonomy (NCBI): domain Eukaryota; kingdom Metazoa; phylum Arthropoda; class Arachnida; order Sarcoptiformes; family Euphthiracaridae; genus Microtritia; species Microtritia minima. Next base: position 14,040 of record JAQIYA010000737.1, read on the forward strand.
TAGCTCGATCTTTGAACGAGAGATCAAATGTTTGACCGATGGTACCATTGTGTTAAGCAAATACGTGGTGTATTCATTGGCGCATTTGGCGATCGCGAACAATAATCTAATCCATTCAATTCTGAGCATCAGAGATGTGTCATTAATATTTGCGAATGATTTCTCGAATTTTGAAGTTTTACTATTAGATTGAATGGCTTTAATAATAGTATTGAGCCAACAAGAACTGCTGTAACGAATCCATTTGTCGTCGTTGTTCAGACTGTTAACTATCATATGAAGCAGAGTCGGCAAACATTTATAATTATTAATGAGAACGAACAATGGGGTAAACTTTCGTAAACAATGTTTAGGTATTCTAAGTGTTTCGTCATATGTTTTATATTTATTGTTAGCATCAAAATTAATTAAATGCGTTAAAACGTGTGAAATAAATTCGTTTTTATAGCATTTAATTGTTACAATTACTTGTTTCTTAATATTTTTCCTGACTTTAATTCTGGTTTCATTAACAAATGCTTTGATAATGGAATGCGAATCAGGTTTTTCCTTAAATGTCATCAATTTATCCCAATAATACTCTTTCAACCATTTTAACGCAAATTGCGACGCATTTCTTAATAGTTCAATTGATGGCTGATTGTTAGATAAATGGCACAAAGAATGACGACAATCAATGATCCATTGAGGGCACGAAAATTTATGAGCCAATGATTTGATACTTTTTATAGTTTTTTCCTTTGAATATTCTGTTACAGCGGTGCAGAACCTGATGACAGCCAGCGCTGCAATATTTAACTCATTTAATAGTTATTCAACTTTAATTATAATTAATACTTATATTGTTTCTAAAAATAATCATAAATTAACTAATAAATGAAAATAGTATAGCCGTACAAACAATTTTAAATTCAGATTTAATAGTAAATAATTCCTAAGTATTATTAACGGAAAATTATGCTTAATTAAAAATACATTTCGATTTAAATTAAATTACTTTTAAGTATATTTATATCGTTTAAGAAACAATTTATTGACTTAATTTAACATTTTTGAATTAATGTCGATCTAAATTAAAATTTCATTCACAATATTTTTGAAGAATTAGCGATTCTTTAAGTAATTTGAAAAGATTTGGGTAATAATTTTAAAATAGATTATAAAAACAGCAAAAATAATTTGTGAAAAGCAATCAAATTTGTTATTAATAATCAAGAAATGATTAAATCAATAGAAATAGGTTTGTCTCTAAATAACTAACGAATCAAATCAAATCCAATTACCGTAAAGCGAATAAATAGAGCTCTGATCGTCAGTATTTGAAAAGTGATCATCAATTATAGCGCTTAATATGACATGAGTTGCCATTAAGTTAACGCTAATCGAGCGCTCCTCACATCTGATTAACCAAATCGTGAGCTTATTTCTCGCGTATTTCAATGTTTCGTAATAATCAACGCCATCGCTGTGATGGCTGTTGTAAATGGAGTTATAAACGGAGACGAGCTCTTCGGCGTGAGTCCACGGCGTGACCAGCACTCCACTCATTTCGGTGTTTATTATGGTTGAGTGAGAAACACGTGTACCGCTTAAGCACAACAAAATTGAATGTTGTGTTAAGAGTGCGCGAGTGTCGAGCATTAAAAACTTTTCAACACTAACAACATGAACTCATCACTAACGGCTGCTGTTCTTTAGTGCCTTTTTTGTAGCGCTCAGCGATCAGTACTGCAGCATAAGGTGTGTAATGTTCAGTATAGAGTTATCGTGTTAGTGCTGTGTTTGGTTAGCGAAGTATTCAATTGGCACACGAATGGCAAAGTGAGTGAAAGCAAGTCAAAGGTGAGCCACTCGTGAGCCAAAGACATGCCAAAGTACAAGCAGTCGCGACCGCAGTACAAGTTCTCCTATTGGCTGCGCGAAGACCACAGGTGTCCCATATTTGGCGTGCAGTTCAATCAGCACTTAACCGACGGCGAGAACTACTTCGCGACCGTTGGCGGCAATCGGGTGTCGGTGTACGAGAGCGCCAAAGACGGCACCATAAGACTCGTCCAGTGTTTCGCCGACACCGACGCCGACGAGAGTTTCTACACGTGTGCGTGGAGTTATGACGACGTGACGGGTTCGCCACTCGTGGCGGCCGCGGGTTCGCGAGGCATCATTCGGGTGATCAGCAACGCCGGCATGCAATGCATCAAACACTACATCGGACACGGTATGCGAACCACTATTGTCTCGCCTTATCTGTTGGGCGACACTCTTCTCGTATCTCTTACTGATAACCAATTTTATGATAGAAACGCTACCCTTTTGTTGAACACCTTTTTCCACATTAATAAGCTCTGCTCTCGATTTAATCTTCGCTGAACTTTGAGAACTTTTCTCTATCTTTATTTTTTCTCGTTATAAATCAAAGTTAATTCAGGTTAAACACGGATCTCGAAATGTTTCTGTCATTAAAGCGCTTGAGATAATCGAAATGCGAAATTCATGAATCGATATTTCGGCAAAGTTTTATGAACTTTGAACTTGGATTTAACGTTAATCCCATTACAAGTCGTGCCTATTTATGTTCTGCCAAATATCAACACTACGTGTGATAAGCATCACATTATTGATAATTTTCTATTTGGGTTTTTACTTATTATTCTGTACTGCTTTTCTGGAAACTATAAATTGTTATATAATTATGATTGAAGGATGAATTAAGTTAACGTGTGCTATATTTAATGTAACGCATAGAGAATTACCATTTTTTGAACCACTTTGAAAATGAAAAAAAGAGGCGCGTAATAAATGCCAACCAATTCGGTATTAAATTGAAAAATATTTTGTTAATTATAAAGTGTAAATTTAATTATTTAAATATTTTATATACAATGCTGAAGATATTTTCATTAAAATTATGTTAAATTTCTTATTAATACAATAATGCAAAATACAATAATTGTAATTTCGTTATGAAATAGTTTTCCCAAATCTATTTTGGATAAAAATTAGCATTTTATTTAATAAGTTCTACACATATTTTGTATTTGAATTTTAATATATAAAGTGCGTACGAGAAACTTATGCACAAATTTGTAAACAACACAAAATTAAAATTTAGGACAAAGTTGTTTAAATATTAGCTTAAAATTAATTTGTAAAACGAAGTTAATAAAATTTAAATTAAGATTCTCACACTGTTTATTGTGTTTC
>JAQIYA010000738.1:0-17243 GCA_034699355.1 Microtritia minima
AATTAATTGATTAATTATTATACTAAATACAAATGTATAAATTGTAGTTACATTTTTAAAAATTTTTATGGTTTATTGATAATTAGATAAACAATTATAATTTGTCGCACAGTAACTACAGTGAAATTACGAAAATTTGTTACGATTAGAGCTAATGTTTGTAAATGTAGATTTAATTGTAAAATTTTATCTATATTTGGTTAATAGATTTAAATGTTTTCATCAAATTTTGTCACAAATTAAGCATTTGTAAAGTCTCATCAATATTATATCACTAGCATTACAAATTGTTTTAATATTTTTGAAATGTTTAGATGCGAACACATGTTATTTTAGTTCATGCAAATTAAAGTTATTGAATAATTCACATTTGAAGAGCAGTTAGTTTTTATATATAAGCGATGATAACTAATGTGAACTAATTCTAAAACATGCGAAAATAATTAAGAACCTAAAAATTCCTAAAATATAATAAAATTGAAATTATTTTAAATACAAAACTATGCTTATTTGAGCTTTATATCTATTTTACTAAAATTGTATCCTAAAATTAAAAGTTTGCTTTAACCGAAAAGCACGTCATAATCTCTAATTATAAAATCGTTACATTTAATATATTAATCTCTTTTTAATTTTAACGACCAAATAGTTTTTTTTAATGCATAACTGTAGTGATTACTGCAAATTAACTTCAATTAAGTTCAAACTAATTTTAGTGCTAAAAAAGAAACGAACAAAAATCACTTGATTTTCAATTCCTATACTTAAACTTGATTTTAAAGTAATTTTAGAATTCCAATAAAAACAAAATCGTATTAATAAATTTTAATAATCATAAATCTCACATTTTTAATACTTAAATTTATAATTAAATTAAATTAAATTAACAAAATTTCGAGCAAAACTTAAAATTAGAATTTATCGCGCATAATGTATAATTGAAAACACTAATATCATTCAACTGAATATATTATTTTATAAGTTAGTTATCTTGAATATGACTTGAAAACTGAATTATTTTGAAATAAGAACGTCGACCGATTTTTAAAGGTAAGATTTCATCTTAAAAAGTATTTTTAAATTATAATTAGTGAAAATATTTATTAAACCATAAATAAACTTAATTAAATTCTTAAACGAAATGTTAGACTGATAAGCATACGGAAAATAAAAGTTGTCTGAACTGTGAAAGATGAGCTGAATTTGATTATTAATAAATTAATTATTTAATATTCAATTAATTTAATTTATGTGACATTTTGTAACTTTGTTGCAATTATAAAAATTTTAATAAATAACTACAAATAATTTAAACAAAATTTTATTAATATTTTATCATAAAATATGAGAAATGTATGCTTAATACAAATATAATTTAATTGTTTAGATCATTACAAAGTATTAATATATACATAATTGAGATTACATGATGGAAAATATGAGAACATTTTTAAATCATTTTTAATTTATTTTAAAAATACAAGTTTCAATGTATACAATATACATATTCAAATGTAAATCCTATCGTTTCCGTTTTAACCAAGAGTTTAAATTATTGGCTGGAATGCTCTCGTCATACATTGGAGGCTAAATAGAAAAAATAGTTATCTGTTAATCATGAATAAATAGTTGGCTAAGAATGGGAGCATTTGGTCTCAAACATGGTCTCACTTTGTCACAATTGCAATACGATCCTCCCTGAGAAGGATCTTTGGTGCAAATGTATTGACAAAAAGCACTCCTAAATTCGCCACTCTTTTCTGTAACAGATTTGTCTGTTGTGGCATCGATTATAAATCCGGTCACAATTTGAGAGTTTGATGCGTAAAACTGATTTAACACAATAAAGAGAACAAATAGTTTGAATACCATGTTAGTTATTCACCAACAAATTGATTTGTTTGAGGATATTTGAAAAAGTTTTTAACAGAATGTTTTAGTTTTAAAATGTTGTAAAATCTAATTAAATAATTGTTCCCAAGTTATAGAATGCTTTTATAGACACCCTTTCCGACTAAATATCAAATCTTTCTCATTATTGGCTCATTTGCTAACAAACATATTGACAAAAAACAATTACAATTGACAAAAGATAACAATCAATTCGATACGCTTCTAATCTTCGTTACCTGAAAAATCTTATCAACTCTTTTGTATGGAAATGTTTTCAGTCTGTGGAGGTTTTATTGTTGTTAAGGTTTTATGATTTCTTTGTTGGGACTATTAATTCAATTCATTCGTTTGTATTGTATAATATTTTTCATTTCATTACTGATAAATATACCCTAAATTGATGGCTATTTTTATTTTACAGTTATTCGTAATGAAATAGCAAATTATAATTCACTGAATGATTAAATATAGACGTCTGACTAAATAAAAGTAGTTATCATTTGCTGCATATAAAGCGAATCTCTTGGAAAACTCAAGTGCATTGCCCTATATTGCGATGCAAATTAAGATTACGACTATAAATAAACAGATTATGACTTAATCGAGAACGAACTCAAAATGAGAAGAATAGCACGGAATAGCGATCTTATAATAGCACACCATTTACTAATTTCAATTCATTTCAATAAATTATTGAAATTATGGCTTCATTTATGTTTTAAAATGTTTTTTACCATTTTATGTGCACTTAAATCAAAATTTTATGTCACCGTTTGATGTGTTCAACGATATCATCAATTAGACTAACTTTTGCTGAACACGCTATCTATATTAAAGTCAATCAAATGGCAATACAAACACTTTAAAGTGTATTAATTGTGAGATAACGACAAATCGCTTGCGCTGTAAATCATAATGGATTTATCGGTTGGACGTTATCTCGAGTGAGCGCCCAATTCATACCCTTTAACCCAAACCCCAACCAAACCCAAACCCTTCCAATTTGTTTTCAAACAAAGAGTTAATTTTAACACATTTAATGAATGGTAAAATTAAAAATAAAATCTGACGCAAGACTAGCGGATAAGCGAAGGTTAAAGAACTTATAACTCGATTTCTCGCAACAGAATTAATTTTTGCATTTAAATGAAGAACAAGTATTAATTTGGAACGAAATGTTCCAAATTTAGACCAACACTTCGATACACACGTGAAACCAAAACCGAACTCAAAGTTTGAAAACTCTGCGAAGAGTGTGATCAGAGAGTGGTCAGAGTGTGGTCGTTGTGGGAGAAGTGTGTGAACAGTAAATGTTAATGACAAACAAAAATCTCTTTAATCTGCTTTCGTGTAATTAATAGCTAAGTGGTGATCGCATGCGGACATTCATACGTTTTCAGCGCTTTTACAGTTTGAATGAGCAGAGAGTGTGCCGACTATTGAGACTCAATAGAGAGCCGAAAAGACGTTTCGCAAGAAATGCTGTGACGCGTCGTGACGTCGGATGTGGTGATCGCGTCGACTCTGACATCGGAGTCGAGAGCTTGCGATCGCTTACGACTTGCCGTGTGTTTCGTTTGTTTGGTTTGCAAACGCAACGCACGTCAAACTCACCTCAACTCACCTCTAAGTGAGCGCTCGTGTTGTATCCACTGTCGTATCCACGGATCCAATTGATGGTCACTTTTCTTTTTGCGCTCAAAGTGTTATGAAAGCAGAAATGGATTACAGCCAGCAATTAGTGAGGATATTAAGCGCTTTTGGTTGCATTCAAGTCTCGTTTCTATCAAATCCTATTGGATTAGAGCGTCATCTCTCAAAGTGTGCGTAAAGTTAGAGCACATTAGCAAACATTTGGCTAACATTTGCTAACATTTGGCAGCATTTGATAGCATTTCGTAACGATATAGCGATACAGCGATTGCGGCTTTCGTTACGTTCGTAGCGCTCAAAGTGTTCGCTGCTTATGACTATCACTGACTCATATGAACCACGATTTATGACTTCACTTCAACACTAGTTGCGATCAATTGCTTATATCGAAGTGATGGCATCGGTCTCTCTCACCAAAAAGTTATGCAATCATATCGCCGACCATTTGGTCGACTTTCAGACGCGTCTCTCGCGAACCAACTCATTGATTACATCGTCTCTGAAGTCGACCTCTAATATGTGTTCACCTGTTTGTCCCGTAAGTCATGCCATCAGTCATTTAATCACATTTACTTTTTCTCTTCATTTCAGTACTAACTATATTCACACTGAGTTTATATTTGCATATATTATTGTTTTCAGTGCTAATTGAGTGCTAATTAAAGGCATTGAAACGAATCTAATTATGTTATTATCGAAAAATATTCAATACATCTCGTAATCTAAACTTATTTAACGCATCGTTTGCTTATAAATGTATTGTTTAGAGTAATTGAAAAATTGAGTAAATATCGAGTAATAGTAATGTTGTTATTATAGTTTAATTAAATTGTTTTAGTTTCGAGTAAATCCGAATTAATATAAACATTATATACAATTGTATGGCAATACTAGAAATGCTGTATATGTTGTATATGTTGATGAGAAACAGTTAGCATAGCATGCAATAACTGATGGCATCGAATAGAGAGCAATGATTGGCGAGAAAGCCTCGACCGAAACAAACTTACGCTAAGATGCCGTTAATCAATGAGTGAATTTGTTTATTGATGATTGATGGCGATTGTGTTCAACTCGGTTACCGCTCAATGACCCTGTTCTGGTCGACCCATATTCTATTTTTTGCGGCACTCGTGTCCATGACAGTGACCTAATCCTCATATTCCTCTCGAAAAGGATGTGAAAACGCCACTCTTCGTCGTCCCAATCATATCCAGTCATTACGCTTACCAGTGTTACCGCCAGTGTTACAAACCTCGTGATCCACTTGTAATCCTGTGCTCTATATTAGCGTCAATTTTGAAGGAGAAATCGCTATTTTAAGTTTAAAATTGCAAACATCTTTCATTGAACTTAATATCGAAAGCATTTTTTCATAAATACCATAATTTGTGACTTAATTTTGCATTATTTCATATATCATTGAAAATAAGTATTTCTATTGTTAAGAAACAGAGCAAAAAATGATTAAAGAGCTCGTTATAGTTGTTAACCATATTTAATAGGTATTACACCCTTGTATAACCCTTCCACTTAATTACCGTCACAGACTGTTAGCGAAAGAATGTCTCTCTGAACGGAAAATGTTAACAATTTGGTGAATTATCATTGAAAAATAAAGTTTATAAATTTCCGAAATAGTTTGCGTTCATTAAAACGATTTTAGTTGAATATACCTGAATTGAAAACTAGAATCCAGGGCTAAATAAATAGTATTCACAAGTTATTTCTTTAAACGTTGTTATCTACTGGTGATTTGCAAAAAACCCGAAAGTAAAGTATAGGAACTGATCCCTCGTCAGCCACTCATCCCTTATGAGTTTGTTTACACATCAAATGATTTATTCGTTTGAGGTATTAATTGCCTTAAGAATGAGGACGTTTTCGAGTATATAACTTAAAGCGATTTAGATGTGCTCATATGCTTATAGAAATATGCGCACTTTTGATGAAGAATTTGATCGTACCTTTTATGTATGCGCTTAGAATGCATTGCATGGCTAATCATCGAAGTCAACAGGATTTGATGATTTCAAACGCCGTTATGACAGGAGTCACAAATGCATTTCGCAAATACGTATAATATATGTATCTGCAGATGTGTATACAGATCAGTATATGAGTGCACGGCATGGTATGAATGTATGGTTGCATTAGTTGCATGACCGCATCACAAACACGATTCTTACACGTCTGTCTTCCGGGTTTCGATGCAACGCATACCTCTTAATCCACATTCCATTGCGTTGCGTATGTTAGACATAAGCACATACGTTGTCCCGCTTTCCCTTCTATGATGACCTATCCTTTTATTCATTATTCATAAGCTGTGAAACATTTCTGCAAAGCCTTACTATAGTGGAAGCGAAATTTAAGACACAATGGCCGAGTGATGGCAACAAATTGCAGCTAAATTTAATACAAGCGTTAGATTATACTTCATCTATGGTAGTAATTTGAGTTTTCCGTGAATAGCAAAGGCCGGCGGCTATGATACAGGTGACTGACCTTTCATAGGTTGCGAGTTCTCAGCGCCAGGCAATGCTAACTGACTTCAACCAAACTCGATTCAAAATTAACATTTCTCTATTAATCTTTAACTCTATTAACAATTTTAACAGAATTATCGATGTATCACATGTCAATGTCAGATCTTAACAATTAAGCTTAACATGAAATGCATAGCAATATGAAAAACTAACACAATTACTAAAATAGTATTGAAATTGCAGGGAAATATCAGACGAATTCACACGAGAGATGCTTATTATGCAAGCATTTCCAGTACATTACATAAGTTAGACCGCTGTACGATTCAACGACGATTGATCAGTACCTCATCATGTTATCTAAAATCACCAATCGTTCAACAGAGCACTCAGCATCAGCTGCAGACACCTGCAGACCCATTCAAACTGGCAGAGAATGACTTAAACAATCTGTACGCTGACATTCGCAAAGAGCTATGGACGGAGAGACCCGAATTGGAGCAAATCGCTAGCTATTACTTCGACGGTCAGGGAAAGGCGTTCCGACCGATGGTTGTTGTGTTAATAGCACGTGCACTCAACTCTCATATCCAAAGGCGGCCCGATTTGCTCGAATCTCAGAAGACTGTTGCGATGGTGACTGAGATGATACACACGGCAAGTCTGGTTCACGACGATGTGATCGATACCGCCGACACGAGAAGAGGTAAGCCCAGTGTCAATGTGTTGTGGGGACAGAAGAAGGCTATATTAGCGGGTGATTATATACTATCTCGAGCTTCGCAAATGTTAGCACGACTGCAGAACGAAGAGGTTATACTTGTGTTATCGCAGGTAACGCAGATTCGCCGTATATGTATGTTATGTACTCTATAGCCGATGTGGTATTGTTGTCCGATAGGTATTGTTGGATCTTGTTCAAGGAGAGTTCATGCAGATGGGCTCTAAAGAAGATGAAAATGAAAGATTTTCCCATTATATACATAAAAGCTTTAAGAAAACTGCGAGTCTCATAGCGTACACATGCAAAGCCGTAGCGTTACTTTCAGGTGCCAATCAAAGCTTTCAAGAGGCAGCGTTTCAATATGGCCGAAATTTGGGAATAGCGTTCCAGTTAGTCGATGACTTACTAGACTTTGTCTCGAGCCAAGCAGAGTTGGGCAAACCCGCCGCCGCCGACCTCAAGCTTGGTTTAGCCACAGCACCCGTTCTGTTTGCTTGTGAGAAATTTCCTGATCTGAACATTATGATAATGAGACGCTTTACTGAACCTGGAGATGTAGAGAAAGCATACGAAGCAGTCATGAAGGTAACCACAAACCTAACCAAAAACCTGATTACGAACCTAACCACTAATGATAACCTAACCATTAGCACAAGCAAACCATTATGTTAACCATTAGCCTAACCACTAGACATCCTAATTAACTCATTATTCATGTTCTCCTTTATAGAGCGACGGCTTAGACCACACTCGAATTTTGGCCAGAAAACACGCCGACGAGGCTTTGAGACACGTGTCCCCCTTTAGCGAGTCAGTTGAAAAGCAAGCGCTCATGGTTTTAGCTGAAATGACGCTCAATAGGAAAAAATAATTTACTAATTAAGCATTTTATGTAAATACGAGGAAATTGCAATATAAAGTGTTCTTCAGATCGGACTATTGAGGAAGAGATTTGCAGTGAAATAATGTTTTATGTTAGTCACTGGCAGTGTTTCATTATAGTGCGTACAGTATTCCTCATTTCCTGCTGGTCTGAACATAATGACAAACGTGTGCCTTATTTCTAAATGTACAGTTTAATTGTTAAAATTCTATACATTGTTGAACCAATTCTCACAAACGGCGGCGGTTTAACTTTAACTTTCATTACATTAATCATGATTTATTATCAACTAAACACAAAGATATAACTATAGCTATAACTATGATTTCATCTTTTAACCTTTAAAATTGAGTATTACTTAATTTTCTTTTACCGCATCTCAAATCAAAATTATCAAAAATATGGTAATCGGAATTCTTTCTCACTCAAACAAATCTATCAATTAATCTATGAATAATTGATAATCAGGCACAGAAGTATGAATCAATAAATTAGATCGAATGATTTAAAACTAGTATTTATTATTACTCCATACTTTTGGGTCTTTGCCCGCTATCAGAGAATTTACATCATCAGCGTTTAACGTTTCGTATTTTATTAATGCTTCAGCGATTGATCGATGCTCTCGACTGTGAGTCCGCAAAATGTTTTTCGCCCTCTCGTATGATTCCTATTTTGAGATTTAAAATTTTAGTATTAAACAAATCCATTAATTAGGATTGTATTGACAATTATTAACCTGAAGAATTTTTTTGATTTCGCTATCGATATTTTCGGCAGTAGAGGCCGCCAACTCATTAACTACGACTAATGTATTGTGTTCTTCTTCAAACGTTCGCACTCCTATCTAATAATGAACAATACTCACAATTACTAATAATAAAAATGAAATAAAAATTGAATTCAATTACTTTCTCAGACATTCCCCACTCCTTCACCATATTGGTTGCCAGTAAAGTGGCTTTTTTCAAATCATCGGCAGCTCCTGTCGTGATCTTATCCAAACCAAAAATGATCTCTTCGGCAGCTCTTCCGCCCATCAGTGTGTCTATTGTGGCTAACATTTGCGATTTTGTGTGGTGATAGCGTTCCTTTTCAGGAATGTATGCCGTATGTCCTAAAGAAGGTCCGCGAGGAATAATAGTAACTTTATGTAATGGATGCGAGTCTTTAGTAAAGTGCGCCACCAAAGCGTGTCCTCCTTCGTGATACGCAGTTATCACATTTGCTTCTTCATCGGGTATTCTGCTTTTGCGTTCGGGTCCCATCAAAACCTTATCTCTAGAATTTTCTAGATATCGAGTCGTGACAGACACTGCGCCATCGATAGCGGCCCTTAAGGCTGCCTGATTTACTAAGTTCTCCAAATCGGCTCCAGTGAACCCTGTGGTGCCTCGCGCTAACATATCCACATCGACATCGTCTGCGAGTTTGACTTTTCCTAAATATAAATTCAAAATCTCTTTGCGTCCAACTAAGTCGGGAACAGGCACTTGCACTTCGACATCGAAACGTCCAGGCCTTAGTAAAGCACGATCCAAATCGTCGCGTCTATTAGTTGCTCCCAGAACTATAACGCCTTCATTTTGTCTAAAACCGTCCATTTCTGTCAATAACTGGTTAATAGTCTGATTAGCGTAAGGATGTAACACAGAATTAGTTCTTTTAGCGCCGACCGAATCAATTTCGTCAATAAAAACAACACACGGAGCTCTGAGTTTGGCAGTACTAAAGAGGTCTCTCACTCGTCGGGCGCCCTGTCCGACCAATATCTCATCAAATTCAGGACCAGCTGCATGAAAGAAAGGCACACCGGCTTCACCCGCTACAGCTCGAGCTAACAATGTTTTGCCAGTTCCCGGCGGACCGACAAGTAATACACCTTTTGGTAGTTTTCCACCCAAAGCTGAAAATTTGCCGGGACTTTTAAGAAATTCGACTATTTCTTGCAACTCTTGTTTCGCCTCATCCACTCCTTTCACGTCATCAAACGTCACATCAATTTCTTCGGGATGCACTTCATTAGTGCCTCCAATGAGCACTCGACGAAACGAACCGCCTTTTAATCAAATATTAACAATTAAATCAATATCTATTAGGCACGAATATGCCTGTGATATACCGGGCAGCTCACCCATGAAGGAAAATAGGATCGCAAGAATTAAAACTATTCCCAATAAGTCTCGAAATATATTAAAAATTCGTAGTCGTGATGATGTTCGCGCTTTAGGCTCAGCCGCTAAGTATCCCTCAGCGAATGCCACCTATCAGTTATTTCAATTAAATTAGAAATTAGTAAATTAAATTGAATTATTAATATTTTGATTAATTATACTTTTAATCGTTGTTGTTCGTCATTATTGACATTTTCTTCTTTAATCAATGCTTTTAGTTTTTCATTGCCGGACATTAATTGGTCTTTCGCGTCTTTTTTATACCTAAATAAGATGACAAACATTATCATTTAATAACTTAAGATTCAATACTGTTAATTCAACATATATATGATATAATAAATAAAAAATTAAATTAACAATTAAACTTCAATTTTAAAAATTTTAAAAATAAATTTAAGTTAATTATGAGATTTTTCCAAATTGTATTAAAGCAAAATATTTTGTATGAAAAGTCAAAGACACGTTACGACACCTCTCAAACTAAAGGTTAATGATTAGCCTCTTTCTCCATCTCTTCCAATTCCAATATTATTTAATTACTATAATTACTTCGGACTTTTCGATATTTATTGTTCGTTAGACCTGCAGATTTCTCTGAAGTTGAGAAACATTTAAATAAATTATGTAATTTATATATTGTTTTCAATTAGTTATTTTTTGTGATTCACTTATTACTAGACGAAAATCTATTCTTGACACATCTATGTTGTTGTGATTTTGCACTCGCAATAAGACATAGGGTATTGATTAATAATTAATAACTAAATGAATCATTCATTTTGTTATTTAGAGAATACAATAACTAATAGAATATGGGTATATATTTCTAACAAATAGTATGTAACTCTAAACAGAATAAAGTCTATTAAAATAAAAATAGAAATTAAGGTCTATTTACAGCAAATAATACAGCTTAGTATTTATGAAATGAGAGCAACTTTATGTCAATTTAAATAAAATGATTCAAGAGCTTAATAGCAGGTACAACATTATTGGCATAAAATTGCATTTATTCGCAAGACTCAAATTAATATTGCATGCAATCTATGAGAGGTAATACAGTGCTATTGAAACAAGTAAAATAAAAGCATTAAAGATTGAATAAAGCTCAGAGCTTTTTCTATTGTTATTGTACTGAATTAGAAAATATATATTTGATGCTAATTTTCAATATTAAATTATTTTCGTTTGTCACTCCTCTTTCAATTTCAAAATTCATTATTTGATCGCTTTATTTAAATGACTTTAATCATTTCACTCGTTATAATAGTTTTAAAATAGTAATTACAATTCAACGATAATTTACTGAAAACTGAAATCTTTAAAATAATTTTAAAGTATTTCGATTTACCTAAACATTGAACTAATTTTCGAATCATTGCCTGTAATAGAACCCAAAGCAAGTTTCGTTTTGCCCGTATTTTCTTGGAGTCGATTACTAACTCCCAAACCAACGAATGGTTTAGTATTAGTCTTAAACGTGCGCTTCGATGAGTAGTGATGACTAAATGATTCCAAATATTTTGAGAATAAAGTTTTTTTCGCTCGACTCACGTATATTGTCGTGCCTTAAAATGCTAGCCATTAGTTAAACAATTCAATTTCAATTGCATTCAATTATATTCACCATATTTATTATCGTCAAAACTCCATTGCGATGAATGATAGGTAAACCAATGAAGAGGTGTTTCGGGTTTGAACACAATTTGAACGCATTCATTGCCAAATGAAGAATTGCAAACACGTCTAAGTATTGCGTCTCGACATTGATTGTCACTAAATATTTCTTCTATACTTTTTAAAGCACTATTAAAGCTTTGTTCGCACTCGTTATTAACATTTGTTTCTTCACTTAAAGTTTTGCCACTTTTCGGTGCGGAAAGCGAGCGCTTTATGTTAATGACCGACAATATATGACTGAGAGGTGGCAATAACTGATTCAGACATCAATGCTTTAATTACTATCATTTAAATCAATCATTATTTATCCATACCTGACACTGAGTCTGAAGTAATACCAAATTACCGACCGTTACGTTCATATCGTTAATGAATTCATTAAATCATTTCATACCATATATTAAATATATATTAAATCAGCCTCTCATTGAAGAATATTTAATAATTAATACGTTTATTAATGGATAAGCAAATTGTAATTAACATAATAGAAATTTTATATTTAGCTAATAATGAAAATAATCATAATTGAGACGAGAGTTCGTAAACGTGAGAATAGTTGAGTTAAAGTGTGTGAGTATAGAGCAGTGCACACCTGCGCGCCACTCTGCGCTCACTGTCCGCCAAACAGTGCCACTCGTCTGGCCTTTCCATTCGGTCGTGAGTCAGTGTCAATCGATTTGACGGCGCCATCGACGAACGAGACACGGATTGCGAGTCAGTTGTGCTCATTTCGAGTTCACCCCAAATTGCTTTCATTCAAAGCGCCACCGAAGAGAGCGTATGAGGAAGAGTGACGTCACGTGTGGTGCGAAAGTGAGGGGAAGGGAGAGAATGGCTGTGTGGCTGTCTTTGAAGGGGTAGTGGAGTGTGGAGTGAGTGCTGTGCTGTGAGTGTGTCTCGCATTAATTGAACGCAACGTTTGAACGCAACGTTTGTATCGTTTGAGCGTTTGTCGTTTGCAATGTTGAGGGAGTGAACGCTTGTACGCCATAACGCCATTGTGTGCACACTCGCAACCGTCTCGCCATTCGTGTCGTACGTCGTCATCGCACCACTTTGGCCACCGTTCGGCCACTCAGACCCGCGTTGGTGGCGGACAGCGCTCGTGAGCCGTTGGGTGCGCTCCTCGAGTCGGGTACGTCTTTGTGTTGTGCGCCAACTCCCGCGTGAAGCCATCATAACAGCAATACATATCTTTGGTGAGCGCTATTAGCACTATATAGCACTATATAGAGATATAGTGCTATACAATGCTATACATTCACTGTCTTACACTTGCTATACGTTCGCCACAGCTATATATAGCGCTTCACATACTCTGCGAACATCTTATTTGAGACTATCATTGCGTTTGTTTTACTTTTCGCGTTAATCACTCATCAATTTGATCGTCACGTGTAGACCTATTTCTCTCTTTTGGTCATTTTAGGCATCTATTGGTGTGATTGAGAACGAAACGGGTTGTAACTGATGAACGGATTACGGTTGGGATGAGAATTGATTTGGCGATCGATCGGAACACTGAAGATTACTGAAGGACTGGTCGTCGAAGCGATTGAGCGATTGGATGGCACTGAGGTCTGAATGTTGCCCTCTGTGAGGATATGCGGTTTCGAGACAATGGCACCGGCATTGACCGCAGAAGCAACTAATCAAACGGCCGACACCTTTGCCAACAGCACGTTCACGACCACCAGAAGCATATCTGCCAACGCTTGCAAGACATCGCTGCGCGACGAGAGTGACTGTCATGTCGTTCCCCATCACTGTTTGAATGGACACTTGTCTAACAGTTTGTCTAATAGTTTGAATACAGTGAACAATACGAGCAGCGATTGTGGATCGAGACCCGTATCGGCGAAGACCGGAATCGTTAGGTTTCGCTTTTCACTTAAGGATACAAATCTAAGCGACAGTTTGAACACACTTAACAATTCGCTGAGACGTGAGACCAGATTCATATCACTAACTAATTTGAGTTCTCCTGCTCTTCAGTGTAAAACTAACTCACTTATCAGTGAAGATATTAATATGAATAAAGGGCTTTCTAACGGCCACGACATTAGTTTAACGAGTACTGTCAACACCGATACTGTTAACGATAACGCAACTCAAGTCAGTTCTCCAACTATTTCCTCATCCATTACTAGTGCAACCATGGGTTTACTTAATTCTAATAATAAGGACAACAATTTGACGCAATTATTATTAAAGAGTGGTAAACCCGAAAACGGTCAGCGCATTGACTTTACGAATATTCCGTGGTCTGAGTTGAAGCAAAACATGTTAACCGATACTAATGTCGGCGACACTTCTGCTGCCAATTCAGCGAAGGAAGAAAATGCTAATTCAAACCCAGTTTCTCTAAATTTACCTAAAATGTCAGAAGATTGTGATAAAACCGAACGAACAGAAGAGAAGACAACGCTTACTAATGAAACGGAACTGAATTCTGCCAAATCAGAAGTGACGGCCGAATCAGACGAGCAAAAGGCGTTCACTTTGTTGTTGAAATCGGACGTCAATTGCGAACAATCATTGAAAAAGCAAACCGAAAGATTGATGCGACGCATCAGATATTTGCAGTTTAAGCAAACGCATAGGCATTTGACTAAACAGATGAAAGCATTTGTGGCTTATGAACAAAATATTACCGGAATTGCATGTCAGCGACAACTCATTCAGAAAACAAGTGATAACATAAATCTAATATCTCATATTCAGTCAGTTTCAAATCCAGTCGAAGATCGTTTAAAAATGTTGACACCGGAAGGTGTGAAGGGATTGTCGACATCAGCTCTCGTTAATTTAGTTAAGCGATTGGGTAACAGCAGCGCAGGCATTGGCGACTCAAATCATTCAAATCGATTTCACGACTTCTGTTTGCAACCGCAAACTGTAATGCAAACGCCGGTACCATCTATTTCTCAAACACCACAGTCTCGATCGAATTCAGTGGCGCCGACCGACTGCGAGGCTAAGCTGTTTCAAAAGTGTAGCTCTCAGTTGCCTTCTATTAGTTCGGACACTAAAGAATCCTTTATGAATACAATCGAAAGTTTGAACGCTAATTTGAGACATTTCGAGTATGTATTCGATTCGGACGCCACTGAAAGTAGTTCTGGAGGGGAGAGCTGTGATGAGTTCGAGGACTACAATCAGAACGACTCGATTCGACAACAACCAACTAATAAAACGGGAAATTTCATTCCTATGTGAGTTAATATATTGAACAAACATTTTATAATTAAATGACAATTAAATGATAATTCGTTAATTATTAGAAAAAAGCGTTCGTGTTGGAAGTGGTGTGTGGAAAGGGGTGCGATCGGGTCGCGATGGACTTGGCTTCAGGCACAGGTCGCTGACTTGGAGTTTAAAATTCGGCAGCAAAACGAAATGTATCGCCAATTGCGGGCCACAAAGGGTGTGATTTCGTTCGGTGCCGGTGATAATAACTTTACGGTCTCATCAGTTATAGCGTCGAACATTACGCCAAAAGTTAATACTTCAAACACTGGCACAACAAATACTAGTATATCCACTCACAGTTGCGCTAATATGAACAATTCAAATACGCAACAATCGAATGTAAATTCTGGTAGTGATAGTCATTGTATGAGAACATTGCCTTTAAATAGTATGCGAAAGCGAAAACTAGTCCGATCCATGAACGCGCTGTCGGGCGCCACCAGAAAAGCAGCCAAATATTCGACGGTTCAGTGTGCGTGTAATGGTTTGCCTGATATTATTTCTCCATGTGTTCTCTGTAACGGGCGTTATAGTTATGTGCACGTTATCGACACCGACTGTATGCCACACTTTGAACGCGTCGCTCTTCTCGATTCATCGTGTCATTCAGTCCTCTCCTTATCTAATGGTAATGCATTTGCATTTTTTATGATTACATATTGTGTTTGAGGAAATTACAGCAACTGAATATCAAATATGTTTTAAGCTCTTTGTTATACTCATTGTTTCCTGTTGTGCACGAATCCCTCCTTAATTGCAATGGATTCGGCCCATCACTGATTCGCAATATAATCGCGCATAAATGCGTATTAACTTACATATTGCTTACATCTATTTAACTTTGCTGTCGATAATTGCATTTTTCAGTATTGCTTGAGAGCTCACTTATTTTTCATTAATTTTTCACAATTGATACTTATAGATAGGGAATTTGTTTTCTAATTTCGAGAGGAAAGCATATTTTATTTATTATGATTAATAAATTTTTGACATATGCTATCATAAAGATAGGGTTTTACCGCTCTCTAGTATTGCTTTAATTATTTCAAAGATAAGAGATTAGCGTATGTCTTATTTTATTAATTAAATGTGTTTAAAACTTTGAAATTTTTAATATTTTCAATATATATTCATAGTTGTCAATCAGTATTTTTAATTGATTGTATTTAAATCTTAATAATCATTTTATTAGAAAACATTTTTAAACTAATGTAATTAATTTAAACAGTTTATAATTTTCAAAGTAATAAATATCAAATGCAATAATAAGGTATTATTATTACTACTGGTATACAGTATTTGCAATTCAAATATTGAGAACCCATATCTACCCAATTCTATTTTGAAAGTATAACGTTTTGCGGTAAAATGTTGTGTGAGACCAATCTTGAGGTCATCAAAGTTGGAATTGAATGCGCTGTTAAGAAATGATACATTGATCCCATTTGTTTGTGTTCTGATGGAGCACTAACTCAAGATTATGGCATATGAGGCAGAACTCCCACCCAATATTTTTTGAATGTGATTTGCAACACATTAATGAATTAGAGTACACACCTATTTAATGGACTGTAGCCGAACATCATGTTATTGATTCGTATGAGTTCGGCGTTTTGAGTGTTTCCATTGCTTTTCAATTGATTATATCAGCTCTGCCTTCACAGGAATTTATTAGTTTATAGTTAATTAAACCCATAAAATATAACTAAACAATAGATTTGTCACTAAATGTGTGTACTTTCCTTTGAAATTAGGTAATAATTTAAAGATAAATCTTAAAATGTTAATTACGCCACGTCTTAAAAATATTTAATTTCTTCATTTTATAGTCGGCTCAAAATAGAAACTAAAAATTTGTAAATATTGTATTTCATTAGTAACTTGTGAAGAGCCCAACCCTTTATGAGACCCTTTTTAACTCTTTTTGGTTCACAAAATGAATTTAATACCAGGTATTCAATGATTAAATTGGTTTTAGAGATTTACATTTATTGGTGCATCTTTTTCTGATTAAATTCATTATTGAAATCCTTTTTGCTATAAAAGTTTTACAAAAGAAACCAAATCGATGTTTGTGTTGATTAAGAAACAACTGTCGTTTCAAAGCTATTTTTACATTAATTTTTGATGCGATGCACATTAATTTATTTTTAAGTTTTGGTAATTAAAGATTAATAGAAAAATAATATCATTTATTTTTTGATAAGCATTTTAGCATTAATAGCTAATTTAGTGTAAAAATTATTGATTATCATTAAATCTATAAATATTTAATTTTCTACATTAATAAGAGATTTATAAAAACTTAAATTAATTGTTGGGCTATTATATTATCGCGTCATTTATATTTTAATGATTTTGGTCCAAATTAAGTGATTTTGTTTAGTACTTCTGTTAATTTACAGAAAAAATACTTTTAATTTTGTAATTTATAAACTTTTTTAATAACAGTTGTTTACTTATTAGTAAAATTAAATTACAAGGTTAAC